>JACXGM010025254.1:0-15382 GCA_016801145.1 Umbra pygmaea | reverse complement strand
CCTACATTCATTTTTCCTATCTCCAAAGTCCATTGGACTCACACGGTGACGTCAGCGTATGAAAATACCCCGCGAAATTTCAAATCTTGCTCTTACACTAGCCAGGCATGGGTAAAACATATCTCACTGTTCTACAAATGTCTGGGGGAAGCTACTAGCACCTCCAGATAGCTGTAGGGTGAAGTATCCCTTTAAAACATTGCATATCACTCCCAAAACAATTGAGCTGCTTAATTATTGATATTTACAGTTAATTTGAATATTTACTTTCTAATTTCGGTACTTAAGTACATTTTAAATCAGACACTTTTGTACTTTTACTCGAGTGATGTTTGAATGGAGGACGTTCTACTTTTACTGGAGTCTTTTTTTATTTAGGTATATATACTTTTACTTGAGTATAACTTTTGAGTACTTTTACCACCCCTGCCATTTGCATTTGGTTGTGTCTTGGTCAACACACCTTTTCTCAAATGCATGTTGACTGTAGCTGAAATGTATTTAACTGTCCTTCACTGGCTAGGCAAGGCCAGCGAAGGGTATTATGGTGAAATGGTGGCCTTCATTTGCTTTTTTTCACACATACAGTGTACAAATGTCTAATCTGTATGAGTATGTAAGCAGTGAAATGCAGTTTAATGTTGTTGAATTTTCCAACCTCTCGATGAAGAGAGTGAGGAAAAATCAAGTAATAATGTTCTGTGATTGGCCAGTACTTGTTGCAACTTTAACAACAGAAATAAGTAGTCAAAACAACACAGATGTTAAATACCATACACAGTAAAAACGTGAGTGTTAAATCAACACCCTAAGTGTTAAATTAACACTGTTCAGTGTGTATATAGGTCCACTGGACCTATATAAAAACTTAGTGTTAATTCAACACTGAAGTTTTTACTGTGTATCATTAACTCTGGTGTTGTGTAATTGACCAATGTATTCCCCACAGCCTAACAAACTGGGCTGCATAACAGTAAGCTACCAGAAGAAAAATATTTGACAGGCATGGCTTATGTTCAAGAATGGCAGGAGCCAAACAAGTCCCACAAGTTATAACTTGATGCATTTTTTTGCCATCTCATATAACCCCAGCTTGCAAGAAAGTCAAGTTAATTTTCATGTCTCTAAAGACAAGAAGAGGTCATTTGCACATCACTTCATATTAGAGTCGGCCACAAATGCACGTCCCAGCTGACTAAACATCTTGGATTTAGGAATTTTATTTCTAAGGTAAGCTGCACCTGCTGTAAATTTGGTGGGAATTATTGCACACTTCATAGCAAATTCTCTACATAATTATTGACATAGCGAGCTTACCTATGCAATTAAAATCTAACACATTCAACCTCTGATATTAACAGGATGTTTTCTCATGAACAATATGATAAAAAAGCATTGAAGTTAATTAAAAGGATAGTTCTTGCAAATTACAAAATAGTCAGTTTTGTGTCAAGGCAAAACTGAAATCCATAAATTGGTTCAAATTCCGCTTGTAAATAATAATTTCAGTACCGTGATTAGCATATCCCCTTCAAATCAAGATAGCAATTTTCTTATTATTCCTATTAATATTATTATGTTAAAAAAATGTAAAAGTAACTATGTGACTTAGCATCATAATTTATTACAGATACCTTTGAGTTAGACATGATGTGCACCTAAATCAAAAATTGGTTTGATGACTTCAATTGGACTTGTGAGATTTGTTGGCATTTGTAAGCAGGTAAAATATTCCAGGGAAACTAAAAATCAATCTAGTCTAAGCATGGAAACCCATTGATAATTGTGTAACATTTGTTAAATATCCCTTTAAATTGTCAGGCATATATTCCGGTTGATGAACCTGCAGATACACAAATGATGGGTGATTGCATGACAGAGTATTTGTGTAGAAGTGCAAATGCTATTTGATAGTGTAAGCTAGTGTTTATCAAACTGACCAGAAAACTTTCTTAATTTGGTTAGTGGATTCATTAGTATAGTGGATTATTTAAATTAGTGGATTAGTTAGGTTAGTGGAGCTGAAACCTCTGAATGGAGTCCATCATGCAGCTATGGGTTTTTTAATCTTGTATGAATGTCTTTAGTACATAGCAAATTCTCCAGTATGTCTTGGACATAGTCTCACATCGTGTCTTTTTAACCATACTTTGGACACTGTTGGGCCCTGTATACTTTCAATAATAAATAGCTGACTCAAAAATGGCACTGTTCAGCCTTGTTTTAAGTACATAGTAGTCCAGCTGCTAATTAAAAAGCCAAATCGTGATCCAATTGTTTTTGGCAATTTCTGTCCCATTTCAAAAATTGCCTTTTTTATTAAAGATTCTGGAGAATGTAATATTTTCACAGCTTTCTAGCTTTCTAGATGTAACCAATGCGTTGGATAATTTTCAGTTTGGTTTTAGAAAATGTCATAGCACTGAGTGAGCCTTTCTTAAGGTCCTAAATTATGTATTGGTGTTTTTTGGATTCAGGAAATTGTTCTATTTTAATTTTGCTTGATCTTAGTGCTGCATTTGACATGATTGATCACGGCATCTTATTAGACCATATTAAGTCAGAAGTTGACATTTAGGGCACTACCCTTAAGTAATTTAAGTTCTATTTGAGAGATAGAATATTCTTCTTACACTGCATCAAACGCCTGTGGGGTACCTCAAGGCTCTGTTTTGTGGCCTGTTTTTAAATGTGCTTTGTGAATAAATTTGAATTGACTTGACGTGTCACTCTCCAGCAACTTGTGTGCAGATCGGGCGCCGATAAATTCAATCATGGTTAGTATAGTTGGTGAGCATAATCATCCCGCAAATACACTGACTAAAGGCTTCTGTGTTGGAGGAGCAGTTTGAATATATATTTTTATGCCAGAAATAATGATTGTCACATTAATGAAATGTTCATTTTTTGGACTTTGCCAAATTAGAGTTGAAATTTATCACATGAACAAGAGGTGGATTAATATAATTTATATGAAATCCAAGGAATTCTGAGAAAACAGATACAAATAGTGTTTAGATGGAAATCCAGTGTTAATGTAGGTACATTTTCAACAGTCAGAGTGTTATTTTGATACTAGAAAATTTGATGTGTATATCTATTGGCTGGGACTTTTTGACTTCTAGAAGGTAAAAAAGGTAAAAAGTACTTTAAATACTATGCCTACTTTGGAATTGTATACACACATATGGCATGACCATTAAAGAACCCTAGGTCTCAGGCCATTTCTTCTAAATAAGTCAAAGAGATATACAAATACATAAATTTAGAAATGCATGTACAGTATCCCTTAAGTTTATATGTGTAAATCCAATAGTTATATTTCAGGCATGACTATCTTATGCATTCAATATTTAAGATGCAACAAATACAGTTGCCAAACAAGCTATCCTACAAAATAGGATTGATTCTCTCTCAATGTGAAGATGTCCTACATTTAAAACATTAAAGTGAAGGAATTCATTAACATTATATGGACAGAGGTCCTTCAGATGATGCAAGTGAAATGTGCAGTGTCTTGTTCTGAAAAATTGCAGTGTTTATATCTAGTTTTGCAAAGTCATTGACAACAAATACATATTCAAATACAGTACATAAGACTTTTTTCTCCTATAGGTTTTAAAGATAAACAAATAGGCAGAGGTTAACAATTAGTAGAAGGTGCAGGTGGAGCAGAGATAAATTCAAAAGAAGTACAATGTAAACATGACTTTAATCACAAAAGACTAAAAAATAAAGGACTTTGTGGCGCCAAAAAGATTACATACTGTCAGAAGCGTCATGCACCACTTTTTTTAGGGGGCAGAGTGTCCACAACACACGCAAACATGTGCCCACAAATAAAGATATTAAAAAGAAAATCCACTTGGCTCAAAAATCTGAGGGGGCACGTACCCATGTCAATGGGCATGATGCCTGTCCATACTGTACAGATAAGGCTACACCTTACACAGAGACAATGAACGTCAAGCAATTAACAAACACAAATAGGGGCTAATGAATGAAGTGGGACCTTGTGTGAGTAGTTGGGAGGGAAAGGGAGCGATCTATAGTTGGAGAGAAATGTCACGTGATGTCAGGGTAAAACAAAAGAGCAGACAAGAAACATGGAACTGCCTCAAATGGGCTAAAAGCCTGCGCCTGTCATGGCCAGCAGGTGGCAATCATGATACAGATATTTTCACCTACATTCACCTTGTCAAAACTGGTTGGGTGAACTTCATTCAAATGCCACACTTTTGTTCCATAACAAGTTTTTGTTACATTTTTCTATAATCCCCAATGTCAATATACCATGGTACCAGCATTAGAAAACAGTACTATAATAACATTTTACTTATTTCGATACTTTATTAAAAAAGTATAAAAAAAATGCATTTTGCTATTTATTTGAATTAAAAGAGCAAATGGTTGGCAACTTATCTATTGTAAAATATATTCTGTGACATTAAGGGAGTGGGCGTGCCTATTGCACTATGTGTGTGTCTGTGTATTAGTGTGTGAGACCTAGAGAGAAAACCAGGTGTTTAGACAGAATGGCAGCAGAGCCCAATAGTAGTCCTTGTGCAAAAGCAGAGTGCTCATAGCATATGTATTATACTGTAGTATACACCGATCAGCCAAAACATAATGACCACTGACAGGTGAAGTGAATAACACTGAATGTATTCTGCTTCTGTTGTCTTGAAAAGTTTTGATATTTGTATGATCATTCTCTAGTACTGTTTTTACCTGTTCACTCTTTCAAATGTTGTATGCTTTTACTACTAAGTTGTGGTTGATTTACCTTCTCCTAAATGTATGCACTCACTGTAAGTCACTCTGGATAAAAGCGTCTGCTAAATTATTAAAATGTAAATGATAATCTCGTTATCATGGCACCTGTCAGCGGGTGGGATATATTAGGCAACAAAGGAACACTTTGTCTTCAAAGTTGATGTGTTAAGCAGGAAAAATGAACAAGCATATGGATTTGACAAATTTGACAGGGGTCAAATTGTGATCTCTAGACGAATGGGACCCCTATCCACCGCCGAAAGCACCAACAATGGACACGTGAGCATCACAACTGGACCATGGAGCAATGGAAGAAGTTGACTTGGTTTGATGAATCATGTTTTATTTTACAGCACGTGGATGACCGAGTGTGTGTGCGTCGGTTCACTGGGGAACCCATGGCACCAGGATGCACTATGGGAAGAAGGCAAGCATAGGCAGTGTGAGGATTTGGGCAATGTTTTGCTGGGATACCTTGGGTCCTGCCATTCATGTGGCTTTTACTTTAATATGTACCACCTACGTAAGCAATGCTGCAGACCATGTACATCCTGTCAGGAGCAGGGTATTCCCTGATTCCTCTTTCAGCAGGATAATGCACAGTGCCAAAAAGCAAAAATTGTTCATGAATGTTTTGAGGAACACAACTACAATTTAAAGGTGTTGAATTTGCCTCCAATTTCCCCAGTTTGCAATCCAACTTGAAAACACCACAGGTTTTTTAAATAATAAATGAAAAGTGTAGATACTAATAATATAAATGTTTAATAAATCCAAGGCATTTGAACACATGAAACACATTTTAATATGCACAAAAAAAAAAGTCCCTGTTTTACTTCACTATGGAGTGAACTGACAGTTTGTTCACTCCAGTGTTGCTCCAGTGGCCATTTAGCCTAATTCATTCATTTGCTCTGTTAGTCTAACATGCCCTTCTGGAATAGAGAACTACAGTATATAAGAAGCCATTTTGTTGTGGAATACCTGTCAATCTATACAGGAAAAATGGAATGGAACGTAGGATGGGCCACCCCGGGTATAAGGCAGTGAGAAGCAGTTGGAGAAGGTGGTGCACACCGCAGCCAAAATTATAGGACACGCCATCCCATCTGTAGGCTCTATCTATGCCACACGGACCAACCGTAAAGCGCAGAAAGTGCTAGAAGAACCGTCCCCCCCTACCAGGTCCCTCTTCCAACTACTGCCCTCTGAAAAGAGATTTCAAAGCCTCAGGGGCAAACCACCTTGCTTTTGTAACAGCACTTACCCTGCCACTATTAGGCTCCTTAATACTCAGGCACCTTGCAGAGTAAATCTGTACTAAATGCTCTTTATTCAAATGCACTTTATAGAGTGCACCAGACACTTAATGGGAAGATCGAACAGGACAAGGTCTTCACAGCTTTTTAATGGTGAGAATGCTTGTCTATGTGACTGTCTTTATGTATTGTATGTTCCTGTGTATGTACTGCATTTTCTAACCTGTTTGGCACCAAGACAAATTCCAACCAACTGCGTGTTGTCATGGCAATAAAGTATTGAACTTGAATTGATAAGCTTTATTGCCATAGTACCCATTCTCACATCCACACAGCCATGAATGCACATGTATTCCCCTTGAATACAAGTATATTCCATGAATCCCATTCCCTGAATATTTATCGGAGTTCAGCCAATATCAGGCATATTGAAAAACAATAGTTTTCCTTATTTGCAAAACTATTAAATTATTTTTTAAACATTAACTCTTTCGATTACAACTATCAAATATACACTGCTCAAAAAAAAATGGATCACTTAAACAACACACTGTAACTCCAAGTCAATTACACTTCTGTGAAATCACACTGTCCTCTCAGGAATCAACACTGATTGACAATCAATTTCACATGCTGTTGTGCAGATGGAACAGAAAACAGGTGGAAATTATAGGCAATTAGCGAGACACCCCCAATAAAGAAGTGATTCTGCAGACCACTTCTCAGTTCCTATGTTTCCTGGATGACGTTTTGGTCACTTTTGAATGCTGGCGATGCTTTCACTCTAGTGGTAGCATGAGACAGAGTCTACAAACCACAAGTAGCTCAGGTAGTGCAGCTCATCCAGGATGGCACATCAATGTGAGCTGTGGCAAGAAGGTTTGCTGTGTCTGTAAGCGTAGTGTTCAACGCATGAAGGCGCTACCAAGAAACAGGCCAGTACATCAGGAGATGTGGAGGAGGCCGTAGGAGGGCAACAACCCAGCAGCAGGACCGCTACCTCTGCCTTTGTGCAAGGAGGAGCAAGAGGAGCACTACCAGAACCCTGCAAAATGACTTCCAGCAGGCCACAAATGTGCATTTGTCCACTCAAATGTTCAGAAACAGACTCCATGAGGATGGAATGAGGGCCCGACATCTGCAAGTGGGGGTTGTGCTTACAGCCCAACACCGTGCAGGATGTTTGGCATTTGCCAGAGAACACCAAGATTGGCAAATTTGCCCCTAGCACCCTGTGCTCTTCACAGATAAAAGCAGTTTCAAACTGATCACGTGACAGACATGATAGAGTCTGGAGACGCTGTGGAGATGCCGTGGAGACGCCATGGAGAATGTTCTGCTGCCTGCAACATCTTCCAGCATGATCGGTTTGGCGGTGGGAGAGTAATGGTGTTAACTGGCATTTCTTCACAGATTAAAGCAGGTTCACAGTGAGCACATGTGACAGATGTGACAGTCTGGAGATGCCGTGGAGAACATTTTGCTGCCTGCAATATACTCCAGCATGACCGGTTTGGCGGTGGTTCAATAATGGTCTGGGGTGGCATTTCTATTTGCTTGCCAGAGCAAGCTTGACTGCCATTAGGTACCGAGATGAGATCCTCAGACCCCTTGTGAGACCATATGCTGGTGCGGTTGGCCCTGGGTTCCTCCTAATGCAAGACAATGCTAGACCTCATGTGGCTGGAGTGTTTTAGCAGTTCCTGCAAGAGGAAGGCATTGATGCTATGGACTGGCCCGCCCGTTCCCCAGACCTGAATCCGATTGAGCACATCTGGGACATCATGTTTGCTCCATCCACCAACGCAACG
This sequence comes from Umbra pygmaea, assembly GCA_016801145.1. NCBI lineage: Eukaryota > Metazoa > Chordata > Actinopteri > Esociformes > Umbridae > Umbra > Umbra pygmaea. Next base: position 7,536 of record JACXGM010025254.1, on the reverse strand, counting down.
TTGCACCACAGACTGTCCAGGAGTTGGCGGATGCTTTAGTCCAGGTCTGGGACAACATCCCTCAGGAGACCATCCGCCACCTCATTAGGAGCATGCGCCAGCATTGTAGGGAGGACATTCGGGCACGTGGAAGACACACACACTACTGAGCCTCATTTTGACTTGTTTTAAGGACATTACAGTTTAGTTTTCCACCTTAGTTTTGAGTGTGACTCCATATCCAGACCTCCATGGGTTGATAAATTTGATTTCCATTGATAATTTTTGTGTGATTTTGTTGTCAGCACATTCAACATTGTACAGACAAAGGTATTTCATGCCATTCGTTTATTCATTCAGATCTAGGATGTGTTATCTTAGTGTTCCCTTTCTTTTTTTGAGCAGTGTATAAAACTACCATGTTTAGTGTTACTCAGATTTTGGTTGGATTTTTCATAATTCATTTTCAAAATGAGAAATAATGAGGGACATCCAGGTGTTTAGATTAAACAGATTAGGGGCAATTAGGCCTATATAATCTAATAGCATTATGTAAAAAAATGAAACACTAAAAACTAAATATGCAAGATAATATTGTGGATTTAATATTCTACAGTTTTAAGTAGTCAAATAATTAGTTAATTACTTTTTTATTAGAGATTTTATTGGTTTTCAATGATTTTGTATAGTTGTCGGTCAACTTGGTGGGAATTACAGTTTTTCTCGATTAGTTACAAACATTTTCTGAAAGCATGCCTCATACTCTCAGAACTCTACACACATATCTTAAAACACACACACAAAGGGCAAAACCACTCAATTCTCCTGCAAAATGAAACGTTAGATTCAAAACAATGTTCTCTTCTCAAAATGGTATTTCATTTTTAAATGACACACACAAACCATCATATGATTAGCCATTTATAAGAACTAGTTGAACACTGATGAGCTCAATGTAAAACACTATGATGAATTGAAAACACTTCTACTCCATTTATCATTATGACTTTGCCTTTTTATTGTTCAGTGTTAGACTTACTACAGACAGTACATACATAAGTGTGTTGTAAAATATTGGAGAATGTTGTTTCTATACTCAGAACACACAAATACATGGTAACAGAAATATTTCATTTTTTCCACAAAAACTATGTACATCCCAACCAACACAAAGTTGCACATAAAGTAGTCTACATGCAAAACAACAGAAAAATGTACTGTCTACAGTTACAGTTAAAACAAAAACAATGTACACAGTGTGCATCCTAATCAACACTACACTGTAGTACTGCAATTTTCTAATGAGAGTAGATTTCTTACCTATTTTCATTTTGGAAAGTCTGGATGATGGATGCTACAGTGTACCTGCTCAAATTTGGCTGTACTCTTTGCCCAGCCTCCCTCATTGTTAGACCATGGTCAACCAAAGTGGCTCGGATCTCATCAGAGATTACGGTCCTTGGCCTTTCTCGTCCTCGTCCTCTCACTCCTCTGACTCTGCCTCTGTTTCCAATGTTGGCATCCATTGCTCCAATACAGAAGAGCTCACCTGTTGCCCTTTTATGCTAAAGCTCGGATTGCTAATTTAAAAAATGTGTGACAGGTGTTTGCTCATGTGATGAGTCATTGTGCGTATTTGAATGGCAGTGTGTTCCTTGTGAAAACAAGAGATTCTCTTCATGAAAATTGTGCCAAATGCAGAGAATTGTGTGTAGTGTTTTGAAAAAAGTGTTTTAGAACTGCAATTTAAGTGTAAAGAAGGAATTGTGCTTGTTGTTTAGCAGAATTGTTTCAGTGGGTTGGTGCATGAGTTACATGTTGTGGTCATTGTGTCCCAAGTACCAGTATTTGTGTGTAAACAATTGAGAAAAACTGTAATCATTGAAAGTGTCGTAGAGTGGTTACTAAACAAAAAAATCATTTGATAAAAAGTTATAATAAATCCAAAAACTCTTGCTTAAGATTCAGCATTTGTTTTGTTCATCACAAAGCCAAAAATGATCCATTGAGATTTTGTCTCAGAGAATTGTGCTTAATTGTTAAAATCAGAATTACATGAAAATGAGAATTACATGTATGTGTTTTTATTAAGCCGCTTGTTGTCAACAACAAGTGGGACACATTCATGAAGTGGAACTAAATTTATTGGATATTTCAAACTTTTTTAACAAATAAAAAACTGAAAAATTGGGCATGCAAAATTATTCATCCCCCTTAAGTTAAAACGTTGTAGCACCACCTTTTGCTGCGATTACAGCTGTAAGTCGCTTAGGGTATGTCTCTATCAGTTTTGGACATCGAGATACTGAAATGTTTGCCCATTCCTCCTTGCAAAACTCGAGCTCAGTGAGGTTGGATGGAGAGTGTTTGTGAACAGCAGTTTTCAGTTCTTTCCACAGATTCTCAATTGTATCCAGGTCTGGACTTTGACTTGGCCATTCTAACACCTGGATATATTTATTTGCGAACCATTCCATTGTAGATTTTGCTTTACGTTTTGGATCATTGTCTTGTTGGAAGAAAAATCTCCGTCCCAGTCTCAGGTCCTTTGCAGACTCCATCAGGTTTTCTTCCAGAATGGTCCTGTATTGGCTCCATCCATCTTCCCATCAATTTTAGCCATCTTCCCTATCCCTGCTGAAGAGAAGCAGACCCAAACCATGATGCTGCCACCACCATGTTTGACAGTGGGGATGGTGTGTTCAGGGTGATGAGCTTTGTTGCTTTTACGCCAAACATAACGTTTTGCATTGTTGTCAAAACGTTCGATATTGGTTTAATCTGACCAGAGCACCTTCTTCCACATGTTTGGTGTGTCTCCCAGGTGGCTTGTGGCAAACTTTAAATGACACTTTTTATGGATATCTTTCAGAAATGGCTTTCTTCTTGCCACTCTTCCATAAAGGCCAGATTTGTGCAGTATACGACTGATTGTTGTCCTATGGACAGATTCGCCCACCTCAGCTGTAGATCTCTGCAGTTCATCCAGAGTGATCATGGGCCTCTTGGCTGCATCTGATCAGTCTTCTCCTTGTATGAGCTGAAAGTTTAGAGGGACGGCCGGGTCTTGGTAGATTTGCAGTGGTCTGATACTCCTTCCATTTCAATATTATCGCTTGCACAGTGCTCCTTGGAATTTTTAAAGCTTGGAAAATCTTTCTGTATCCAAATCCGGCTTTGAACTTCTCCACAACAGTATCTCGGACCTGCCTGGTGTGTTCCTTGTTCTTCATGATGCTCTCTGTGCATTCAACGGACCTCTGAGACTATCACAGAGCAGGTGCATTTATACGGAGACTTGATTACACACAGGTGGATTATATTTATCATCATTAGTCATTTAGGTCAACATTGGATCATTCAGAGATCCTCACTGAACTTCTGGAGAGAGTTTGCTGCACTGAAAGTAAAGGGGCTGAATAATTTTGCTCGCCCAATTTGTCAGTTTTTTATTTGTTAAAAAAGTGTGAAATATCCAATAAATGTCGTTCCACTTCATGATTGTGTCACACTTGTTGTTGCTTCTTCACAAAAAAATTACAGTTTTATATATTTATGTTTGAAGCCTGAAATGTGACAAAAGGTTGAAATGTTCAATGGGGCCAAATACTTTTGCAAGGCACTGTACACAATTTAATTGTGTGTAAATTCAACTCAGTTTTAAAAATATTTGTATTTCCTTGTACGTAATGATTTTGTTATTTTTCTATAAAAAAATAAATAAACAAAATCTACAGAATGATAGTGTTTTTTTAGGTAGATTCAAATGATAATTTTTTAGTCTGTGTGTTTTGAATTTTATGTAAAATACTACAAACTCTCCTATAGTACCAAATGACCAATCTTGGCATTTGACGACCAATATTTTTGAGTTTGTCGAATCCCAAGCCAACAAACATGGCCAATATAGCTGAATGAACATGTATGGGTGTGGTTGTGATTTTTAACGTATATACACAAACACCAGGATTGTAGGCAGAAATTGCCATTCGGGTGGGCATGAGTAACTGCAGCTGGGCCACAATATAATCCTCCAGATATCCAGGAAGCTACCTGACATATTGTCATGTTTAAGTTGTGTGTAGGAAGGGAGACCAAAGCTAGAAGGTAATGTTTACTGATTTATTCGTTGGAACTCACTTGGCAAAATAACAAATTCCTAAGCCTCAGTAGTTTATAATCCAATAATAGAAGTGGAAGTAGCAGTACAAGAGAAATAACATTGTGAAAGTTAACATGATGAACATGGCTGAAAACAATAATATAGGCCTATTAAATAACTACAATATGCATATCTCACCAATAGCATTATTCTGAGAGGGAGAGAGAAGAGGAGTAAAAAATAATCTCTGAAACAGATCGGGGGAAATTATAACAAAATAATTGTAATGTGTTCAGTCCGACAACCCAGGGAGTGCGGTAAAGGGTTGAGATTGTGTAGGTATTGGCTGAACTAAAGACTAGATGGATCTACGTTGTTAGTTTGTTTTCAGATTTTAATCCATTGCCATTGCTAATTAATTAGTGTTTTGCAGCTGAGAAGGAAGTGATCGCAGAGCTATGATGGGTTCATCGTCTATTGTCATTTAGGGAAGGAGAATATTATTGAGAATATAGACCTATCATTGATCTAGCAATGCTATGATGGTAAGAAATCAAAGTATGAATTTAAAGGAGGCTGCATTTTCAGGACAGTATAAAAGCTCCAAGTATCATCTCTGTGATAGTTTGCATCACACAGCTCCAATAGGCCTACATATATTAATTATCCATAGCTCTGAATTAAAATTGTAGCGTTGAGCCGTGAAGCACGCACAGGATGCGCGGTAATAATGAGACAGGCCCAAAGTTGCGTTTGCTACTGTAGCTGAAATGAACCCAGATATAATTCCTTGTGCCTCGCACGACAGCTAACCCCGGGGTTGCGACGTTTCCTTAACACTAGAACCGCCAAAGGCTGACGCCATCCAGCGTTTGAGTTTGTAATTAAAATATGTCTGTGATTTTGAAAGCTACACCCTCCTGCTTCCTTGACTTTTCCTAAATATGTTTATTTTACATTATTCTGTTGTCCAATTTCAAAAATCTCAAACAGAAAGCTTTCTATCAATGATTTCCTTGTTTTTTTACCCCTAATTACTACTAAAACCGCCAAAATCCGACGCCGCCTAATGTTGGTACCCAGCCAATTATCTGGTACCCAGCCGCTAAGCAACCAAGGCGCTAAGCACCTCTCACTGAATGAATGCTTTCAATGGCTCATTGGCCAATAACCACAGACAAAAGGTCTTTAGCCCTGGCTGAGAATTAACTCAATAATGTCTATCATGTCGTAAAATACTTTTAACTTTAGTCCCTGCAATATAATGTGATAACTAAAGTGACTGGCTATCATGTGTTTTAGATTTGTCGCCGATTATTTTTCAACAGCGAAACGCTGCTTCTGATAATTCAACATTTTACATAGGCTACACTCATGTTGTAGCAAAATAAATAATTGAATAATATTTGTATTATAAGTAGGCTATTTGATGTTTCCATTGCTACCATAATCCTTAAGTTTTAAAATCACAATTGGCCAAATGTCGCTGCATTTACCCATGTAATTCTCCATGTCGGATATAGCCTATTACACTAACTAAAAAAATAATGGCTCAGTTCGCACAACGCCTGACATAAATGAAAGGGCAGAGGGATTTATGAAAGAACTATTGGATGCCCGTGAAGTTATATGATTATAAAAACTACATAAAATATTAAATGTCTGTAAACACGCTTCAAGTCTACATCTAGTCAGCGCAAAGAGTTGTTGAGGCGAGCAGATGCACTAAAATGCACTAAACTTTGTAATTAAATATAAATGATCAAACAACATTATAGGCCATGAGTATAGTCTTCTATATGTCATTCTGTAATTACTGCATATTCAACTCTACACTTTTTCAATATTGTTTCTAATATAAGGTACAAATAAAATCAAATGAAAAATACTTTAAGGTTGTGTCATTCATTATTCTCAAATGGTTTATTTTTTCTTGCGAGCATAGACTGTAAAAAATGCTCGCGAGCCATATGGGCATTCTGTGGCTTGATGGAAGAATAAAATAAGGCAATCACAATTTCTAAAACATTTCCATCATAATCAAAGCTATTATGCGAATGTAGGCTGGCAAGAGAGGCAGTGTCTCCTCAAAACAACTGGATGAGACAATAATCGATGATACAAAAATAAGAATAATGCAAATATTGAAAAATGTGACATTACAAAGTGTAAAAAGCACTCGTTTTTATAAAGTAACTCTGTCTAGTGCTCATATGCAATAATCCTCTACAGAAGAGGACCAATTCATTGAGATCACTAGCGACTCCACAGGAACACCCCAGAGAGAATGCAGGTGTAGCTGTAGAACATGGCAGGAGGAACCCATACAGAACGAGCAGAAATCATGGCTAACGTTTGTCTTCCTTGACAGCAGAAACTGGCAAATAAAGAAAGTTTTGTCTCTAAAGTTTAAAACAATGGAATTTCTAGCGGAAAATGTATACTACAGTTGTATTTAGATTTTTCGTGTATGGATGTAGGCTACATTCATAATTATTTAGGTTGCAAGACCACCACGAAAGAGGCAGCAAAACAGGCAGCGCAAACAGTTGTTGTTGAGGCGAGCAGATGCACTAAAATGCACTAAACTTTGTAATTTAATATAAATTATCAAACAACATTATAGGCCATGATTATAGTCTTCCATATTTCATTCTGTAATTACTGCATATTCTCCAACTCTACACTTTTTTTTATATTGACTTTTATTGATATAAAGCACTTTGAGCTGCCTTCCTTGTATGACATGTACTATATAAATAAAGGTTTATTATTATTATTATTATTATTATTATTATTATTATTATTATAATAATGTACACATAAAATCCAATGAAAAATACTTTAAGGTTGTGTCCTTCATTATTCTCAAAATGTTTATTTTTTTTAATAGTAATTATATAATGACATTATAAGCAGATTTACTCTCTGTAGCCTATTTTACGTTTCCGTTTCCTGGCAGAAGCAGCCAGATTCAGATTTAACATTTCCTATAGGCTACTTAAGTTCAAAGTGTCACGTTCAAATAGAATCGGAGGCAGGCACGTCTTCACTAACCATAAATTTATTTGAAACACAAGGAAGAACTGACAAGAAACACAGAGACAAGAATACATGAGTAACAAAGACCCAACAATAAACAAGAACAACACTACATAAACACAAGAACAGAACCTTTAACTTATACAACATGACCTAGAATACAAGAGAAACACTTCACACTAAACATATGACTAGACTAAAGACAACTACTCCAAAGAACAACCACGTACCTGACAAGAAACAATGAACTACACAGAACAAACAAACCCACAGAACTAAATACCCAACTAACGAGGGGAGGATGTGCAGGTGTGGACCAAACAACAGAACTGATAGGCTCACCAAAACATGTGACGGGATCATGTGACACAAAGAGCGGGAAACAAAACCAAAACAAAACACATAGGGGAGAA
>JACXGM010025253.1:0-15384 GCA_016801145.1 Umbra pygmaea | reverse complement strand
GAGAAAGTGATACTAGAGATTGTTGAGAGGCGGAGCTGATGTGGTGTGCCAACTAAAATGGCTTCTGTTTTTAAACTGTTCAGCTGAAGGAAATTTTGCTTCATCCACGCCTCTATCTCCTCCAGGCAGATGGTCAGTGTGGATGTTGGCAGGGGAGCAGAAGAAGTGGTGGATGTCCTCAGGTAAAGCTGTGTGTCATGTCCTCATTGCAATTCTTCAAATGGCAAAAAATGCACTGCATTCAGTAATGAATTAAGTAATTGTTTAATCTAATCTCCATTTTTAAATTTTTTTAACTGGAATCTGATTTCATTTGGAAATATTCTACACAAATAGCACCTTTAAATGTTTTTAACCACCAAGCTCATGAGAATGGTATTATATCTCAGTACGTATATAATGATGTTAATACTTTACTACTGTTTCTATTGTCTGAGGCTTTTTACTTTAAGAGTATTTTATTTAATCTCCGCGCTTTCTTTAATATGCTTGAGAAGCTTTATTCATTCTAGACTAAATACTGTTAGCTCTAATTTCTTACTTTTTCATTAATGGGAAAAAGCTTTCGGGAGGACTATGCTTACATTTTTTTCTTACATTTTAGATCCTTTGCAGCATGTGGGCCTTTTTAAATGTAAACATTTAATTTTGGATTACACTGCAGTCTGTACTTTATGTTGCTAAATGGGTTTTTACACTGTAGTGCATAGCTAGAATATGTCTGTTTTGGTGCCTGGGTCGGCTGTAACTTTTCCTGTGCTTATTTGTATGATATAAATCAAACTGGACTTACTCAGTGTTTGTGTGTAAAACTAAGTGTTAATCGATTGATTAGTAGGTCTATTAGCCGCTGCCCTCTCTTCCTCAAAAATGGTAAATGCACACACAACATGTTCTCATACATGAAAACATACATGCATGCACACACATACACACACCTGAAGTATCCAATGATGAAGATAGCCACTAGTAGTGAGCTGAAGGACACAGCATAGCCCACGGTGTACATGACATACAGTCGCTCAAAGAAGTCCTGGTGGAAGAGAGACAGATATGCCTTATCTGAAACAGCAGTATGGGTTTGAGCATGGTGCTTGCAGCAATGTCAAGTAACTTCTGATCAGGATCTAAGATACACTGTAGCGTTTCAAATGGATCTTACAGTACATGCAGAATGTAGCAGTTAGGGTCTTATGTGTGGGTTTGAACACAATCTTTAGGACCTACAGAACAATTCGTACTTTTCCTCTCTCGTTGCTAGGCTTCATAAACCCAGGACCTAGACATTCTGAATAGTTAGGCCAAGTGCTGTTCAAGCTCTCCACAAACACCCACGATCCATTGATGTCACACTTCCGATAGGCCTGACCTGCAAAACATACACTGTCAACAACGCCCCGAAAAGCCCCGTACTTGATTCACTATTTTTCAAGACAGATAATCAATAGCAATTCAAGCAATAAAATACACAATATTATGAGCCGTGTAAAAGAGATCTGTTTTATTAAGAATCTGGAACCTGTTTTGACATCATTTAGATTGGCAGGTCACCTACCTTTGTGGTTGAAGTCGTAGATATAGTTTGGGCAGCGGACACTGGTGACAGCTCCTGGGTAACCCTGAGGCCAGCAGACCAGGCCGTCCCAACCAGGGGCACAGAGGTGGTCTGGGAGAGGCAGAATACTCTAAATTCAGGGTTCAGTCGTTTCCACTACAGTATGTGAGCAGTGGAGTTGCTCAGATGTAGAAATAAGTTGGAAATGGAGGTAGTGTGGAATACTGACATTTTAAGAAATGTCAGGTTCTATTTACATTCCAAGACACTTCAACAAAGAGTGGTCAAATAAAGTAACATTTAGAGCATGTACAGTTTTTAGCCCCATGATTCTTCCCTACAAATTAGTCATTTCAAATGAGCCTTTGTCTTCAGCAGGTGCAGGATGACCGATTGATCACATGCATCCTCAAAGTGTTGCCAGGCAATTAGATTCTTATCACACTGTTCACCACAGAAGGCTTTAGTGCAGGGGTATTCAACTCTGGACCTCGAAGCCAGATCCACTCCACTTTTCCATTGCGGCCCTCTAATCTGAGACTTATTTAGACCTGGGACACCTATTTAGACATGGGTCACCAGGTGAGTCCAACAAATGTTGAGGTAGAACAGAAAACCAGCAGGCTCCGGAACCCGTAGGGTTAGAGTTGAGCACCCCTGCTTTAGTGGATACACAAGTGGGAGTCTACACATTCATCATCTAGACCAAGAGACACCAAATCCCTCTCCGGGTGCCCCCAAATGTGCCACGGTTTTGTTTTAACCATAAACTAGCAAACCTGATTCAATTAGTCAGCTACACATGAAGCTATTGAATAATTTATTTAGGTGTGCCATTTCATGGTTAAAACCAAAACAGGGCCTGCCTGGGGGCCCATTGGAGTGGTTCAGGAGCCCCTGATCTAAACAACTGTTATTGAATTCTCTGGCTCACAACCAATACAGAATGATTCGCTAGAGAGCAGTGTGACAAAGTACTCTCATCTGACTATCTACAAGTCCACCCCATGCAGTGCTTTACCAATTTGCACCGCCCCATTCCAGATTTTGGCATTGTAGTAATGCTGCAATCAGCAGCAAATCTCAAAACCTGGCCTCAGTCATGCAGTTAAGCTGCAAGGCAGTGAGTAAGACCACTGAGACACACAGAGGCTCCCAGCAAGTACAGATTATTTTAAGTTTTATCATTTTTCAGATACTGTGTTTTTCATTTATACCTTTGACCTTTTACCACTGCTGTAATCTAGAACATGTTTTTTGTCAATTTAACTGGTAAAATATGGGTAATTATTTAAAAAAATGTATATATGAAAATAGCAGCATTGAAATGTGTGTCTTTAAAAAAACATCTTAGTACTGTATGTACTTTACATCCATCAGAAGAACAGCATTGATCCGGAGACTATATTTATTATTTTAGATCTTTACTGTAGTCGGTTTACAGAATATAACATTCATTACCTCACAGATTGTTCCTTGTGTCTTCTGAGATCAGAAAAAAATTTAAAGAATACACTTTCTTCCTTTAATACATTTGGGGGGTAAATCTGTTAATATGAATATTGCAAGTAAGGCTTTTTAATTATAATATGAATTATGAACATACAATTGTCATTATCTTCATACTTGTAGTTGGAATCTGTTGTCAACTGTTTGCAATTGTTCTTTTCTGAACAAATAGAATCATGTCAAAGTGTGTCGACCTAAACATTCTTCCAGCCAGCCAGTAGAAGGTGTTCCAGCTTAAGGTTCATGTCAAAGTGTTAGAAACCTCACACCTACTGCCAGCCTGCCAAGCAAAGATGTGCCAAAAATAGTTTTAGGTTGCCAGGTCAACCCAATAGAAACTGTTAAGGCAACAATTTGGTCATGAGTCAGAAAGTTGAGTTTTTCTGCACTGGAAGCAATGTTCTTGTGCTTTCATGTTGTACAATTTTACAGACATGAAAGCTGTAGAAAAGAGTGCTGATGAATAAACAAGAGAAAAGACCAAGATGATGTCAGAATTGTGATAGCCGAGGCTAAGAAGAAGGTCCAGGGGTTTCACAGAATGTATGCCTCCACTCAGGCGTTATTAATTGGATGGCACATGCTAAGCCTATTCTCTCATCTGCATGATTTAAATTGTCTTCAGTTACTAAGCACATCGCCCTCCCAGTAAATTGCATGTGCATTCCACTTTATAATTTTCTGAACTCAACTGTCACGTACAGCATGCACATTGCTTTCAGGGACAACAGTTTGTCTGCTTAGCTAGAGAAATAAAGCAGTCAAGTCAAAATGTTTGAAATTTTAGGGTTAGTTGGAGTCCATGTTGTATGTTGTTATTACCTGCAGGCTCATGGGTAGACAGGTTCTGGTGACATTGAAGTTTGATATCGTACAGAATGTACATCTGCTCCTCTGCTGTGAGACTCTCATCAGATATACCCTGCAGATGACAGGAATGGGTTCATTCTCAAACATGAGACAAAGGTTTGGACAGATTTGTCTAGGCAACTGACTTATAGTTTGAAAATACTCCCAAAAGACGTATTATTATTAGTCACATCTGCAGTTAAACATAAAGTAAATGTAAGGAAAGAAATGGTTAACATTTATTCTATTTTTGTTATTATGGAAGCTAATGCACCGACTATTGCAGGAAAAAATGAATTGAATATACAGTAATGCATTATTATGCTTTATTTTTTATTCATGATAATTGCCACCACACAGAACGTCAAGCAATATTTGGATATTTAGTTCTTCAAATAATGTTTTGGTCACAAAATACAACAGTGTTGTAATTATTAGCTTTTGTTAACACAGCAGTAACGTATGTACATAGGAGGAATAGTGTCAGGACCCCGGCCCCCTTATCCTGGTTCCCTTTCTCTTGTGTTTCTATCCCCTGATCCTGGCTTCTTCGTGTTTCTATCCCCTGATCCTGGTTCCCTTGTGTTTATATCCCATGAGCACCAGTTCCTAAATTCCCTGCACTCCTGAAGGCACCATTCCCATCAGCTTTGATCCTGAGCACCTGTTCCCTCTGCCGCACCTGGGGCTGATTGCCACACTCCCTTTATTAGGGAGGTGTTGGCAATCAATACCTAACGGATTATTGTACTGCCATGTGTGTTCTCAGTGCGATTCTAGTCTTGTATATTGTGAAATTATGCTAGTCCGTTCCGAGTTCCTGTTTTCTAAATTTGTTTTCTGTAATGCCTGGTTACTCATCCTGCTATTTCCATTTACACTCCAGAACCAGTTCATTTATCCACCCTTACGCTCGACCTGCTTGCCGCTCTGCTGTGGATTTCCTGAACTACCTGTCTGCTCAAGCTTCCGTGTCTACCTGCATGCCACCGCAACTCCGTGTGCCAGAACCCTACCAGCCTGCCACCCTGCTCCTTGTGACATCTATCCACCACCAAGCCAAACCGGTTCAGCCTCATCACCCAAGCCATCACTTTACAACTGTTCTGTCTCTCTCCTCGGATCATCTCTACACTTCCCATACCATTCTGTTACCAACCATCCACTTATCCAACTGTACAATAAAACATCAATATTTTCATTCTCTTACCTGTGTCCATCTCTGCTTCTGGGTTCTCACCTGTTCCGAGCTCAGATTGTGACAGATAGTTTAGCTAAAATTTACAACTTTGTTTGTTTTGTTTTCTTACCCTAAAGGCAGTTTTTGTAAGATGCAGTTTATGGAACAGATAAAATATTTTTTATTAAACATCCTCCAGAGCATGGTTAATCAATTATGAAAATAATTGTAGGAATATGGCACAAAATCACTGTGAAATATAATAGAGCCTACACACTCATATGCTCCACCACATATCCTTACTAAAAATAAACAAACAAAATCACAATCAATAGAATAGCTTTCAAACACCTACAAGGTGTTGTGTACCTAATGTTAACTCAAGGGAGATAATCCCAATTTAGGCAATTATTTTCATATTTCATCCACAACAAAGTTTGAATCGTTGTTGGTGAATGCCTGGGCAATCTACAAAATATTAGTATTCTATTTATTTTTGTGAAATGTTTCAGCCAAATTACAATTCAGGTCATGAAACTTGTTTCATCAGTGGTCAAGACTTTTGAGTTTGAAATTGTTAAACTTTTAAAATAATGTAAACATTTTTGTGAAAAAGGCATATATCCTGGAAAGGAAATTGTTCTACAAATGTTACAATGTGCTAAGGAAATTAAACCAAAAGCATTTATTTCTGTCAAAACGCATCTATAAACTACATGCAGACACTATTGCCTTTACTACACTACTGGCTTGATGTAAAAATCTACTCCTATCGAAGTTTTCGCAGCCCCCGTCTGTTTTACAATGGCTTAGAGATGTTATGTTTTTCCTGCAGCTAGAGAAAATAAAGTAATCTCTTCGGGTCTCCAACTGGAAGTTTTTTAACAGATGGCAGCCTTTTATTTCTTATTTTGAGGGCCTCCAGACTGCCTGACTTACTTATTCTGTGCAGATGTAAGCCTAGATTATATTTATAAACGTGTTTACTTAAACTCTCTTTTATTAAAATTTTGTCCAGTTCTGTTTTTCTGTGTTTTTATGTTTGAATTAATTTGCTTTAGGCTTTCGGTATATGTCGGGTTCTGTATGGCGGAGGGGGAGGAGCTACGTTGGTGTGGGGCAGGTTGGGTGTTGATCGTGTCATGTTTGATGTGAGGAATGTACTGTTGACCGAGGGGGGGTAATAATATAATGTGCATTCATTTGTTTGTTATTATTATTTATTTTCAACCTTACAATAACACGTCTATAAGCTGCTTACAGGAAAATGAAACAAATAAGTACTATTGTGTTAGGGTAAACATAATGAGAATTCCACAGTTTCTGTAATGTTTTTGTGATCGTAAATCTCTTTCCCTCTTATCTCTCTTCGTGTTGCTTCAAAAAAGCGTATTATATTGAGGTCCAAAATAGGAGGAAGATTAGTTTAGGTTTGGCAATTGGATCAATTCTTCCCTTTCAAGTATCACATAACAGACTGAATGTTCAAATTTCACTATATTTTTAAGGACATTTAGTTCAGATGTTTTTGAGTTTCTTCTGTTGTACCATTTGTCCTTCATTGATAAGTCTATAAGCTGTAAGCTTTGCTGCATTCCTCAAGTAGCATACTAACTTCATGCCATTTTGAATTCAGGTAGAGTATTGTGCCTTCAGGTTCTACAGTATATCACTCTTTAGTATTCATAGATGTGGATGACTCATAGTATATTGTAAACAGGATTAAAATGATCTATTTCTTCTTACATTTTCTCAAAAAGTATAGTTTGGTTGTTACAATGACATTTACACACCAGGAAATAGTTATCAGAGGTAACTGTTTTTTGTGATCGTACACTTTAAGTTTCTAAGAATTGTATTGCAAGGTCAATCAGTGTTAGCAGGCGCATGTCCTTGAACCCTACAAAACTGTATTCAATATCACACGATTCACTTGAATTCTTTTGAATTTCAAAAACATTTGTGAAAAATGTTACCGGCATCGCCTGGAGCTCAATTACATAGATCTGACTAAGTGGATGGCATTGAACAAGGGTCAACCTCAAAAGATGGTAACAACATGAGGTGTCTCTAATGGAAATGGACAACGCTGCATGTGTGTAGTGGTGTCTGTGATGGACACTTGTTGCCCAAAGGCATATGAAGAATGAAGGAGCATCAGGAAGCACAATGCCATGAACCTTTATTATTGAGCAGATAAAATGAAAATATACCAACACCCCAGGCGCTAATGATTTCTGGCATATGCCATCTTCAATCACCACTGTAACTTGTTACCGCAAACAACTGACATCATAAAAAGAGAGTAGAGTACATCCATGGTGTTCTGATGTTACAATGTGGGATTCAATACAGATCTCTGGCACGCTATATTACTGTTTTATTATTATACATTATCTTGGGAAGCCAATACGTTACTCTTTTAGGTAAGGTTATTCATCTTCATATATCCTCTGCTACATGCTTTCACCTAAATCACCAAACCTCCTCTTCTCCCATGAGTATCCTTTATGTGCAGCAGATGTAAATGTTAACTGACAAATCCCATTGTCTGAGATCTGGGAACAGTTGTTTATCTCCATGGTTTAGCAGGCTAGCAGACTTGAGTGTTTTGCTGCAATTTGAAAGGTCGCATCCAGTTGTATATAAGTTGGTGTGTACTGCAAAGGTTGGGAACTGCAAAAATACCAAGACTCTATTTGTACTGAACAACATTCCTGTCATATTCATATATTCTACTGTATGTTGCTCTTAGATATTTGTTATGTTTCGTATTGTTTATCCTAGCCTGGCTCCGCCCTCCTACGTACTTCATTTTCCTTCAGTACTACGTCTGGGTTTGCAGTATGTTCTTTTTTCAGAACAATTTTTCGGGTTTTCTCCGAACAATTTTTTACCCGTCCAATCAGCGAACAGAGGAAGTGGCTGACAAAGCTGACGTTGATGTCCTGCGCTAGTTTGAGTTGTAGTACGTCACGACCAAACTTAGCAATTGGTTATGGAAGATCCAATAGTTTTAAATTTCAACAAAGTACCCGCCTTCAAGGAAGATAACGCTTTTCAATGGAGTGTGGCCAGACTCTCTGTACAAATGAAATGTACGTACGAGAGTCTGGTAGGACAAGGCTATGTTTATCCAGCCCCAGATTAATTTTCCATTAGTTTTATTATTATTTTTTCTTTTTGTTTTACATTTTATCTTTAATTATTTTCAGTGATATTGGTTGACTGGTTCACTTTGAGTTTATTAAATTCACCTGTTGATCATAAGCATTGTTGCACCGTGATAAAGGCCTGTAAGCTGAAATGCGTAGGTACTTTAAAAAAATGTCTATTTCATAAACATTTTTTCATAGTTACAGGAGAGGGTGCTTTGGACTTTTTTGAAGTTTATTTCCACTATATTCTTTGCAGTGTCCGATCCATCCCTCATTGTCCGATGAGCAACTCTTACATTCCCATTTCATGCTACTTTGAGGCAGTGCCTTTCTCTTTGTTGAATACTGAGTGGTAGATTTGTTCAGGGTCAGACCAGTACAGAATATTGAAACCTCTAACTTTCCACTACTTGAGAACCAGCACTTATATAATATTCTGATGTATCTGTAAATATCCAAAACAGACTTTAAAGGATAGTAAATTTTGACACCATATACAAAATGTATATTGCTGGAGGATGGTTAACAAGTCTCCAAGGTTATTGTGGGGTGGCAGATACAGGAGACCAGTTACTTATGAAGCACATCAATGCCACACTAATAGCTGATGGGGATAAAGATCAGTACATACAGTACAGGTATAAGTATTGGCACAGTAAAGTCAAAATTGCAATTCTGCTCTAAACTCAAGGTATATAATTTGGCAATTGAAAATGAATAGGAAGCAAGATTACAGACTGTCACCTTTCATTTCATGCTGTTTCAACACATATGTTATACCAGCTAAGAATAACAATACTTGCAATTTTATCCCCCTCTGTTATGCTGGAAAATTAAACGCTAGTATCTTGATGCAAATCCCTTGCATGCAATAACAGCTGTAAGTCTGTGACCAACTGGCATCCCCGCACTGTTGGTATCATCTTTTCATATGCTTTGCCAAGCATTTACTTGCAGCCATTCAGAGCTGCTGCCCATTTTGTGGAGTCTCTGACTTCAGTCTCCTCTTCACCAAGTGAGATGCATTCATTTTCACTCAGATTTAATTCAGAGGATTGGCTTGGCCAGTCTTGAAATTTCCACTTGTTTCCCCTGATAGATCTTTTGGCTGCGTTGGTATTGTTTTAGATCATTGTCCCGTTACATTGTGAAGCCCAATGAGTATGGTAACATTTTTTTTGTTATGTACCATTGTTGCCAATATGCTTCTGTACATTTCTACATTCATTCAGCTTTTGTTACTGTACATCATGTATAAAGATGAATTAACGCATTTGAGGCAGCCATGCATGCCCATGCTATAACACTACCTCTGCCATGTTTCACAAACAAGGTAGTAAGCTATTGATCATCTGATGTTCCCTATTTTCTCTACAATTTTGCCATCCTGAAACGTTGATAAGGTTCAGCTTAATCTCATCCATCCATAAAACTCTTTTCCAAAACTGTACTAGATTACCTTTCTGGTTTTGGCACTGATCAGAGGTTTCATCTTGCAGTGTAGCCTTTGTAGTTCTGCTGCCTAAATATTCTCAGAACAGGTTGTGACATTTTCATCCCAGCATGAAAAGGTTGTTAGAGTTATATTCCTATCTTTACTTAAGAGCGCATTATTTAAATTTGAGAGCATTTCTCACAGATATTATGTTTACATTTTCTAATTATTTCCCTTAAAACCTTGCTCTCACACTCAAAAAGTCACTGCTCTGCTTGTGCTCAAACTTTCTGCTTGGACTCAGATATGTTGTTGCTTGGATAGATTTCCTTCTCTCAACTTCAGCCTTTCTCCTTGCACTCAAGGCTGGGTCAGGCAGAGCAGGGACCCCTGGGACAGGCAGGGGGCCCTGAGACAGGCTGGGCAGGGAGCCCTGGGTCAGGCTGTGCAGGGGGCCCTGGTTCCAGGGGTGCAGGGTGCCCTGGTTCCAGCTGTGTGGGGGGCCCTGGTTACAGTGATGCAGGGGACCCTGGTTACAGCGGTTCAGGGAGCCTTGGATTCAGCGGTTCAGGGGGCCCTGGTTCCAGCGGTGCAGGGGGCCCTGGTTACAGCGATGCAGGGGACCCTGGTTACAGCGGTTCAGGGGGCCTTGGATTCAGCGGTGAGGGGGGCCCTGGTTCCAGCGGTGCGGGGGGCCCTGATTCCAGTGGTGCGGGGGGCCCTGATTCTAGCGGTGTGTGGGGCCCTGGTTCCAGCGGGGCAGGAGGCCCTGTAGACTCCACCGTTAAGTCGTCCCTAAACTCTGGAGGTGGAGGTAAAAACAGGCCCTCAAGGTTAATGGCCATCGGGGGCTCTGGAGGTGGCTGAAAAGGGGCCTGGAGTTGAGCCGGCTGAGCTGGGTCCTGGAGGTGAGCCGGCTGAGCTGGGGCCTGGTATGGAGCCAGCTGAGCTAGAGCCTGGTGTGGAGCTGGCTGAGCTGGGGCCTCGTTGTGGTGAGCCTGCTGAGCAGGGGCCAGGTTGTCTGCACCCAGAGCATCATAGAGAGGGGGCAGCATCAGCTGGATGTCGGCGAAGGGGCTCGTGGCAGGTGGAACTTCTGTGTACACCCACCATGGCCCACTGGCGGGTGCACACGGTGCCATACATGGCCCCTGGTAGGGCTAATGGTGACTTTGCCTGTCCGAAAAGCTCATAGCCTCCCCGCAAAATTTTCATGGGGAGACCCCAGTCCACCTCCTCATCTGAGGAAAATATATCTGAGTCCTCAACGTCCCAGATGGTGGTAACAGGGACTTTCACTCCAGGCTGCACAATCTGTGTGTTGGTATGGGGTGGAGAGCTTGCAGTCTGTGCCTCCATGAGTAGTGCTCCTCCCATACAGAGGAATAAGTGCTCTGCTCCCGGTCTTGTTCTCCTCTTAAGTCGGTCCGACATTCTGGTTGAAGTGTGTGTTGTAGAGGAGAGAGGCAAATAATGGTTGTTTATTGTAGTTCAGATATCCAGGAATATACACATGTAAAAATGTTGCAGGGTACGGCCGAAGCGAATGGCACACAAGTATACTTATATAGCTTACCTAAACTACCCTGCGATTGGAAATAGCTTCACTTGCTCTCAACAGTGGCACGGGACACTGACAGCTAATATATTATAAGTACAGAGCGTACGCATACACTTCCAAACTAACGGCGACTCACTTCTCACAACTTACATGACTCTAGTTTATCCTGGATAGCCTTCTTCCTTGAAGCAATAACAATATCACATGGTATCACAATGTCACTCTCCAGTTAGGCAGCCCTCATATAGTGGAAGCTTAACTAACTAACAGAACATGGCTGAACATAATCATTAATCGACAGATCTACAAGATTCCAGCCTAACCTAAAGCCTATCTTAGCAACTGCCCAACTGAAGGAGCTGTCACAACTTAAAGGGACATTACATGTAACTAATGGAGGGAACATAAACACCATGCTATACACTGAATAGAATGTGAAGACAAATACATAAAAATAACTAATATATATACACAAGAGTCCAGTCTCTAGTCCATGTACGCCAGCTCACACTGGGCTGTGCGTTACAACATGGATAAGGCTCCTCCGTTTTAGCTAACTTTTCTACATTTTCACTTAACATTTCAATCTCTACTATTGCACATTTCATTTTCTAGTTTTTATACTGCCCTTTTATTTCAATGCCACATATGTCAAAGGGAAAACGACCCATTGAAACAGTCCCTTCTGTCACAACTGACACGGAGTGTCATGACACCAATTTTAGCCTTGTACCTGCCGCTACTGAACCTCGTCTAGTTATACTAGCGGAGCTGGAGTCCCATCTACAGTCCCATCTGAAGGCGTTTCAAGCCGATTTAATCCCGAAAAGGATCGCTGTCCAGATGAAAATGGCTATTGACATGGCTCTGTCCCACTTCTCTGCAGCCCAGGATGGGGTTTGTGCAGATGCTGACGAACATGCTTGTAGCTAACAACAATAGCCAAACAACATTTGTCCTAGCCAAGCCAGCTCCAGCCAGTAATTCAGTGCACATTGGACTTCCAACTGGATTACATTTACCAACTGGATTACATTTTTTACCTGATCATCAAAATATTTCAGCTACTAGCTACTGCCAAGTCGCTTGGGGCAAGTACCATCCACCTTACCTCTTGGCTAGCTGACAAAGTGAGCCAGCACCAAGTGATCTGCGGCTGACTGCCGGCGCTCCACCGTTCCAACACAACTAGCCTGCCTACATGTTCTTCCGATGTGGTCTTTCTACAGTAGGCTTTCCAGTTCCATGTTGTAACTATGTACCATTTGCCAGCCCTCAATACCCCAGCCTGCTAGCATCGAGAAAACTGTGACAAGCAATAGCAGCTAACTCTGCTGGCATCTACGCAATGGTTATCTGGACTTTGCCTCTTCAAGCTACACTCTGGAAAAGATGCTAATCGGACTCTCTATTATCAACAGGACACTCTTGACCTTTTGGACTGTCCATTGCAGTGTCACAACAGTCCATCTGCCAGGAGGCAAATTCATAGCTTGGTACCTTTACTTGCTATAAGCTAAGCCTAAGTCCCTGTGCTAGTGCGCATGCACAGCACTCGATCTAACTAACTCGCTCTGACTAGTAATCGCCATTACCTCTGCTTACTGCCACCATTTATTTCATTAAGCCTCATCTATTGCTGTTTCTGTTAGCCATTATGGCTTTATTTCACTGTAGATATCCCATTCACCATGAATCCAGTTTCTTTGTCCCTCCAATCAGCCCCGTCTTTTTAAACATGTCTGGTTTTACTGGTTTCTCTAGAGATGTTACCTCTGTCACTGTCACACAATGCCTAGACTTACCTTCACTGCATTCAGCCTGCTATATCCATGTCCTTCAACAAGGCCTCAAATTTATTTTACTACGCTCAGAAAACCACTCCCTTTATTCACATTTCCAAATGCACTAAATAAACAGTTCTTGTAGCTATTATCCTTCTCCTCCTTTACTCCTCAGGAAATGTAGAGCTATACCCTGCTGCACCCTTTGATACACCAACCCTTCAAGTATTCTCATTTGATTACTTCTTTAAACGTAAAAGCCTTGGTTTCATGCATGTTAACATTAGAAGCCTACTACCTAAAATAGATCTTTTCACTGCTCTCTTGCACTCAGCTAACCCTGATATCCTAGCTGTATTTGAATCTTGGCTTAGGAAATTCAGGAATATCCATCCCCAACTATAACATATTTGTCACGATAGAACTTCAAAAGAAGGCGAAGTCACACTCTATGTTCTGTTATCCTATCTAGAACTGTGCCCAAACAGTTTAAGCTTTTACTTTAAAAAATCCACTTCTCTAGAAACAAGTCTACAACCTCAAATCTGTAAACTACAACACATCTCTGCTGTCTTCAGACAGCATCTCAGTGATCACTGCCTCTGTCTGAGTCCATAATAAGTCTGCGGTTAAAATGCCACCCCTCAATACGGTTAAACATTCCTTAAAACATGTATGTGAACGGGACTTTCTAATTAATCTGGCCCAGAAGGATATCGAACTTCTCCCATCCGTAGAGGATGCCTGGTCATTCTTTAAGAATGCCTTTCTCACCATCCTAAATAAGCATTCCCCTTTCAAAATATTTTGAAAGAACAGATATAAAAAACATTCTGTGGTGTACTGCATTAGACTTGAACAATCCATGCAATCTGCAAATCTTTAAAGAAAACAGGAACTGGAACACACAGGTGGTTAGGAACACCAAGGCTAGCTTTTTCAAACAGAAATGTGCATCCTGCAGCACTTACTATAAAAGGTTTTGGGACACAGTACAGTCTATGGAGAACAAGAACACCTCCGCACAGCTGCCCACAGCTCTAAGGCTAGGAAACACTGTCACCAATAATAAATACACTATAGGAGAATTTCAATAGGCATTTTGCTATGGTGGGCAAGTCTTTCCCTCTAACCACCCCTTCCCTGTTCAACAGCCCTGCACCTACCTCAGCATCTTCCCCATGTTCTCCTTCACCCAAATCCAGTTTGAACATGTTTTAAGAGAGCTGCAAAATCTCAACCCCTACAAATCAGCGGGGCTAGACCATTTGGACCCTTTCTAAAACAGTCTACAGCAATTATTGCTACCCCCATTACTAGCCTTTTCAAACTCTCTTTTGCTTCATTAGAGACACCTAAAGATTGGGAAGCTGCTGCAGTCATCACCCTGTTCAAAGGGGGGGACACTTTAGACCCAATCTGCTACAGACCTACCTAAATCCTGCCCTGCCTCTCTAAAGTCTTTGTAAGCCAAGTCAATGATGAGATTATCAACCATTTTGAATACCACCACAGCATCTCTGATATGCAATTTGGTTTCAGAGTTGTTCATGGGTGCACCTCAGCAACACTCAAGGTTCTAAATATCATCATAACTGCCACTGACCAAAGACAATGCTTTGTAGCCATCTTCATCGACCTGGCCATGGCTTTGACTCTATAAATCACAGCATCCTCATTGACAGACTCAAGAGACTTGGTATCTCAAATGACTGCCTCCCCTGATTCACAAATTACTTCTCAGATGCAGGCAACTCTTTGATCCTCTACACAAATGACACCATTCTCTATAAATCTGGCCCTCTTGAGAAGGACCTATATATACAGGTCCTTCTCAAGAAATTAGCATATTGTGATAAAGTTCATTATTTTCCAAAATATAATGATAAAAATTTACCTTTTATATATTTTAGATTCATTGTACACCAACTGAAATATTTCAGGTCATTTATTGTTTTAATACTGATGATTTTGGCATACAGCTCATGAAAACCCAAAATTCCTATCTCAAAGAATTAGCATATTTCATCTGACCAATAAAAGAAGTGTTTGTAATAAAAAAAGAAAAAGTCAACCTTCAAATAATTATGTTCAGTTATGCACTCAATACTTGGTTGGGAATCCATTTGCAGAAATGACTGCTTCAATGTGGCCTGGCATGGAGGCAATCAGCCTGTGGCACTGCTGAGGTGTGATGGAGGCCCAGGATTCTTCGATAGCGGCCTTAAGCTCATCCAGAGTGTTGGGTCTTGCGTCTCTCAACTTCCTCTTCACAATATCCCACAGATTCTCTATGGGGTTCAGGTCAGGAGAGTTGGCAGGCCAATTGAGCACAGTAATACCATGGTCAGTA
>JACXGM010025252.1:0-15385 GCA_016801145.1 Umbra pygmaea | reverse complement strand
CTCACAATGGCTCTGATACAAACTAATAACGAACCCTATGCGGGATGCTTGAGTTGCTATTAGCAGGTGTTCGCAATGGTGTCCTAAGGGCAGGAAGGGCTGCAGCTATGACAATCAGAGGCGCGCTGGAAGGCGGTAGCCAATTGAGAAAATGCCGCCTCAAATTCGTGCCGCCCTAGGCGGCTGCCTAATCTTGCCTGATGGACGGGCCGCCCCTGAGTGTTGGTCAGTGACTCCGACGTATAGTGATTTTGACGTAGGCTACTTAAAATGGTCAAAGGGGCCTCCAACCAAATTTTGCATAGGGCCCCCAAAGGTCTAGGGCCGGCTCTGATCCCATACACCTGGTTTCAGCAATCAACATTACCCATCATACCTTTCCCATCAGTATAAAACATGTCATTTTTTTTGTTCACTCTCTCTCTCTGCCTCTCTCAGGTTTGGTCATGTTTTGTAGTGGTTGAGGACACTTTGATATGGTTGCTCTGAGTTTTTGTAAAGTGTGTGTGGTTCTGGACACATCTGGGTACTATAAGTACTTGTAGACTGTTTGTCAGCCTGTTAGAGTTTTGCTCTCTTTGTGTGAGATGGCCTTTTTGGAGGTCCCCTCTAGATACCGCCTAAGCTCTGTGTTTGGTAGTTTGCATTTGGTGGCTTGTTTGTTATTAGAGTGAGAGCTGTGGTGTTTGGTAGAGAGAGTGGTAGGCCTATTGGTGTGTGTGTGATTAGTGTTTGTGTTAGTGTTGTTAACTTGTAAATTAATCATTTGTGGTTGATTGTCATTACCCACTTTTGTTTGTTTTTGTTTTCACAGGGAGTAAGGAGTTTTAGCCTAGAGCTACTCCAGAGTCTACATCTTGCACATAGGGGACTCCTTTGTATATGCACACTATGGGCCACCTACTGTAAGTTTGGGTATGGCGCCTTGACCGTGTGCCAGTTAGTTTAGTTTTGTGTGTGGGAGTTAGAGTAGGAAAGGGGGTGGGGGTACTTTTGTTAATTTCTTTGGTTTGGTACCTCCTCAATACCCAACAATTAACATTTAATATAACACATTTACCTTTGCTCAACAAAAGCCCCAGTACAAAGGTACTTGTGTCTGTGTCCTTGCTTGCACCTAGGACCCCATACCTCTTTTGCTGACCTCAGGTTGTCCTGTGCAGTGAGTTTGACATCCCACTCCCCTCCTGGGGAGTAGCGCGTAAGAAATAGGGGCTCATCCGGGATGTCACTCTTCACTGCTTGGGCGCTTCTGTGGTTGGTAATTGAGGTGTGGAGTCAGGGTGTGACCCCACTCCACACCAAATATGATCCTCCGTCTCCTGCCGGTTCAACAGGTGGCTCTGTTGAAGCCGCTCGGCTCAGGCTGCGTTTGGCCTGTTTGGAGGCAGAGCAGGGGGATAAAGACCATGCCCAACAGGTTGAGCTGCATGAGGCAGCATGAGTTTGAACTAAACAGTCAGAGAGTAGAGACCGGTAAGGCAATCAATATTAGGCAGCTGGAATTGGAGGCTGGGCGTGGTACCTCAGCCTCACTTTGGAGAACGGATAATCAGATTATCTATCCTGCCACATCGTTCTCCAGCGAATCCTTGTGTTCAGATCGGACGCAAGTAAATTCAATCATGGAAGTATAGTCTGTGAATGTAATCATCCCGTGCATGATCTGACTAAAGGCTTCCCTGTTGGGTGAACAGTGCAAACAGAATTGGCGGCTCTGACTCTCTGTGGTCACTAAAGATCTCATGGCATTGTACAGGTGTTAATCCTGCTTCAATTGGCTCTTTCATCCCCTTCGCTCTTTTATTCCCTTCCCTCTCCCCACTTCTCACCAGGCTATTTTTGTAAACGAGTACAACCAGTCAACTTGCCTTGTAAAATAAAAGTTAAACTAAATAACAACACATTGTCAAATATCAAATTATTGGCATTAAATTAACACAATCATAAATAAAATGTTACATTTTATTAAATTTAAGGCTTTAAAATGTCTTAAAAACTGCCATATTTTCATCTGTGGTCTTAAATTTCATTTAGTCAGGTCTAAAAATTTTACCCTCGTTAATTTCCAGAAATGCTGGCCGCAGAAAGAAATAGTATTAGTTGTAGCGGAGTCATGAATATTGAGTGTCGATTTTAATTAGGAACAATTAAACCAGCAGAACGCTGCTTTCAGAACGTTAGTTTGTTGTTTTGTAGTTCTTTCTGGGGAATATTGATGTTGGTACATACGCAGTGATAACACTACAAATACTGTGGTAAATGCAATACCTGCTCGCGAAATACGTCTGCATCTCCTCAGAGTTTGTTAAAGTTTGGCTAGGCCTACGTGTGAAAAATGGGAAAGTGTACTTTTAACGAGACATGGCTAGATCACAGCGATTTCTGCTGTTGGTTACAAGTGGTACACAGCTCCAGGTACGAGGCTGGAGTCACATGCCAGAGTGGAGAAACACAAGCTAGCCGCAAAATGCCTTCAGCAGACTTGACCAATAAGCCAGTTTTGTGCCTCACCCCTGCCATCGTCCTCCTTTCACTCACTCACTCACTCACTCACTCACTCACTCACTCACTCACTCACTCACTCACTCACTCACTCACTCACTCACATCAGATCATCCATGTTAGATAGATAGGCACTTACCTCAGGATAATTAGATTTATCTAACATGGATTATCTTATGTTTGTGTGTGTGTGTGTGTGTGTGTGTGCTACATGGGTTGTTACATGGGTAGGAGTAGCCTGTTCAATCTCTATTAGGCTATCAATATAGTGTTTTGTAATGTAAATAAATATGAGATGAAATCTACTCTAGTTGAGGGCAAGGATTTTTTTAGCCTATTTTCATTTTGGGCCTACGGTTTTGGGCATTTGGCACATTGTTGGGTATGAATGGTTACTAATGTGATTGCTTCTGTAAATTAATTTAATGCTTTTTCAATGACTTAATTTATTGAAATAAAATGTATTTTTTATGAATTTCTTTGATTTTAATATTTATTTGGTAATGCGTCATGTAGGTTTTTAATTTCAATCTTTATGGTCTTAAAATGTCTTAAAAATGTCTTAAATTTGACTTACTAAACCTTGATTTTAATACTTTGTCTAGAATCCTTTACAGCCAATGCCTGCTTGATGAACACTGGGTTTCCTCCTTTGTGTTGCTTTGTCAGGCCATTTCTGCAGCTGGGTACAGCTGTGTACCCTTGGTCCTTTAGTTTTTCAGTTTCAAAACCAAATCAGAAAAACAGAAAACAACCTCAGTATTTCTGTTTTAAAACCAGAAACATATTAAGTCTGCACAAATCTCTAGTGTGGCCATAAATAGTCGTGAATAGAATAGGAGCGCCCCGACTTTGGTGATTTTGGCGGAAAAAGTTCCACTTCCCCATTGCGTTAATGGGTAAAACCAAACTTGAAGTGAATTTAAATGCCTTGATTTTCTGTTTTACTGTTCCTCTTTTGGAATTGAAACAGAAAAACAGCTACAGAAGTTGTCATTTCTGTAGTTTTTTTTCCTGTTTTTTTCCTGTTTTTCCATTCTTGGTTTTCTGTTCTTATCTACTAGGTAAAACTCCACCTTACCTTAACACTGAATGTGAACATTACCAGCGCTGAGTTTGGCTCGCTCTTAGTTGTCTGCTCCGGTACAGAGCTGTTGATTCTCCGTTACTCGTAATATTTTCAAATGTTGCAAAAATGGCTAAATAAGGACTGTGCAATATTGTAGAGATTTTTATTCATCAAAGTAACACAAACATTAATTATCTGAACGTTTTGTTTAAGAGCTATTGAGATTTGAAGAGCCAAATGTCTGTCGAATCTCCAACCTGAAACTATCAAGTCTCTGGGAGAACGTCAGATGAACCTACAGTGTAACACTATGGGGCGAATATTGAAGGCTATCTAGTCATTTATATTAAAAAAAATGGTTATCACTAGGCAAACAAAAACGACTACTGCTTCTGCTACCGCTAACACGCTATCCATGCTGGCTTGTAAGAGCTGCGTGGGTTCTAACATCGACAGCACACTGCTAATTAAGGCAAATAAAACAATTACAAACCTCAAAGAAGACATTCAACGACTGTCCGAGGAACTTAGGAAAAAGGACTTCTTGCTGTCCAGTTATGTTGATTTGGCCTGTGGACAATCTCGGAAGCTGGCTTCAGTCGACTCAGTTCTGTGGCGCCACAGTGGGATCCTGTTGCTTGTCAGCGGCCCTCCTGCTCTACACCTCTCTATGGGTCTACTTGGGTGGATGTGGTAAGCAACAGCCTCGAGGGGTTCTGATGGGACCGTCTCGCCACCTCTCCTTACACTATCTAACCGCTATGCTGCCTTAGCGGGTGAAAACCTGGTCCACCCGGCTAGTGCACCTCCACCGTCTCCACGACCGAACCAGGTCGCATCAACAATGCCTGTCAATCCCGCAGGCTACCCACCACTGGCACCGTAAAATGCTGACGGTGTCCAGGTTCCTGAAAAATCCAGTGGAAAGTCAGCACAGCGGCCTCCTTCCTCCTTGATCTCAACCGCCTCAGCTCGGTGCAGGATTCTCAAAAAGGCCATGCTTCGTCACTCTGGGGGGCTCCATCGACCGGACCTGGCAGGTAATCCTCGTTGCTCTTTTTCCCCAACAACTCTGATAGTGGGTGATAGCATTACCAGGAACATTCACTTTTTTAACGCTATAACACACTGTTTTACAGGAGCAACAGTCCCAGTTCTCCAGGACAAACTGCCCGGTCTACTGCAGTCTCTCTCACCCTCCATAACTCGGGTGATTATTCATGTGAGCCATAACGACATGGCACATCAGAAATCTGGGCAGACGAAGGAGGATTTTAACAACATTTATAGCTTTTTAGAACGCTGTGGGAAATCTGTGTTTATCAGTGGTCCCTTGCCAACAGTGTCTCTAGGCTCAGAGCTTTTCAGCCGGCTAATCAGTCTAAACACCTGGCTCCAGTCCTCCTGCTGTGCCCATAACTTTAGATTTATTGACAATTTTAACTTGTTTTGGAACCGCTCCTACTTTTACAGCAGAGGTGTCAAACCGGTTCCACAGAGGGCCTAGTGTATGCTGGTTTTTGGTCTTTCCTTTCAATTAGAGCCCAATTAAGACGTAGACTGCCAGGTGAGGCGAGATCCTAACCAATTGGTGACATTCAATCATTCAGGTACAAGGTAAAAGCGAAAACCTGCAGACACTAGGCCCTTTGTGGATCTGGTTTGACACCCCTGTTTTAAAGGAACGATGGTGTCCACCCAAACCGGCTGGGCTGCTCGATGCTGGCAGCTAACATACAGCACGCAGTACAGACTGCGCCACGTGACTGTTTACTTCACACTCCCCCTCTGCAGAGTCTTCTTCTTTCTTGGCCTCCTCTTTCTCACAGTTTAATATCAGAAGTGATACCACCCCTAAAGCCCATCAGTGTCATATACACAATCTCCATGTTATTTTCCTATACAGACTATTTTAACAGTTAGACCGCCCCTGTTAGGGAAACGTTCTGGGGGTTCAGTTTCTAGGCATCTGCGTCCTCTGGCCCGGGCCTTTGCTTTGCCTAGCAGTGGGTCCACGTCTTTCAGGATGGCGCTGATAAATGTCCATTACAAACAAATATTTTATTCTGAATTATTTATTTATTGATAAATGCCTTGATTTTTTGTTCATGACTGAGACTTGGCAGAGAAATTTGGATTTTGGCCCTCTAATTGAACTTTGTCCACTTGACTGTTCTTTTATTAGTACTCCCAGGTCTTGTGGCAGGGCTAGAGGGCTCGTGGTGGTTTATAAAAACTGCTTTCAAAATCAGACAGTACCCATCAGTGTTTCTCTCATTTGAACTGCAGGTGACCAAATTTGTCAGTTCTAATCCGTGTTATTGTATTTTAATTTACTGACCCCCTGGTTCTGACAGCTCTTTTTGTCCGAATGTCACTGAGTCTATTAATTTCCAACATGTGTCTGGTCCCACTCACGTTAGGGGTCATACCTTGGACCCTGTTTTTACTCTTGGTCATAATCTTGACTCTGTTTGCTCTGAGAAGCTGCATATTACTGACCATGACTGTATTTTGTTAAAACAACATGACTGTTGTTTTAATTTAGATTGACTGCCCAGTAAACATGTAAAATATTTGTGCATGTTAAATTGCTTTACAGCTGAAAAGTTTTCCGCAGCTTTTGTTCAAAATTCAGTGCAGTCTGATCATGCTGATATTGATTGTCTGGTCCATGCATTCAACACATATTCCTTATCAATTTTGGATAAAGTGGCTCCTATTAATAGATGACATGTTTCCCTTGTCAATCCCTCTCCATGGTTAAATGACTCCATTGGCTGTTTTCGGCGTACTTGCTGGAGGGTGGAATGACAGTGGAAATCCTCCAAGCTTCATGTTCACCGGCTGTATTACAAGGACATATTGACTGAACATAACAACATGGTTAAGGAGGTGAGAACATGTTATTTTGCTAACCTTATTTCCTCTAGTAAGGGTAACACTAAAGTCCTTTTTGAAACCGTCCACAATATTGTCAATCCTGCGCCTCCTGAAGTACCAGTGTTTTCTAATAAGGACTGCAATGACTTTCTCAACTTCTTTGTAAATAAAATTAGTGATGACAGAAATGGCATTATCCCCTCTACTACTCCACATTCAGTTCACTTAACCTGGCCTCCAATCTTGAAGTGCTTTGCTCCGATCTCGCTACAAGAACTCAATGATCTGGTTAGCAGTATGAAATGTTCCTCAAGCCCAGTAGACATTATACCAACTTCTTTGTTTAAAAATGTTCTTGGGTCTGTGAGTACTTGGGTTATCTCTATACTTAACAGCTCTCTGCAATCTGGTTGTGTCCAATCATATTTTAAACTTGCGGTTGTTCAGAAACCCAACCTGGATCTATCAATTCTAGCAAATGTTAGGCCCATTTCGAAAATGCCTTTTATCTCAAAAATTTTAGAAAAAAGTGGTTGCTAAAAAACTCATTGCTGTGCTGAATACTCACAACATCTTAGACAGATTTCAATCTGGCTTCCGTCAGACACACTCAACAGAAATCGCTCTACTTAGTGTCCAACAATTTATTAATGTCCTCTGACAAGGGTCAGTGCTCGGTTTTGGTGTTGCTGGACCTTAGCGCAGTGTTTGATACAGTGGACCATAACATCTTGCTTGAGAGACTTAAGCATTGGGTTGGTATCTCAGGGAGCAACCGGGATTGGTTGACTTCCTATCTTTCAGATAGAAGTTTTTCTGTGTCTCTTGGTCCCTATTGTTCAGAAACTGCAGCCCTTTATTGTGGGGTGCCTCAGGGCTCTGTGTTACGTCCTATTTTATTTACTTTATATATGCTTTCCTTGGGACATATAATTAGCCAATTTGGAGATATCAGTTATCATTTTTATGCAGATGATATCCAGCTGTATGTCTCTTTCAAACCGGAAGACACCAACAAAGTGTTGGAATTGCTTGAATATTTCACTTTCATTAAGGATTGGCTCAATAATAATTTCCTTCAGCTTAATGAAGATAAGACTGAAGTTCTTATTGTTGCTCTGGACACTATATCTTCGAAGATTGTTCAGCTTTTAGGGTCTCTTTCATCAGCTGTAACATCCAAGCTGAGAAATCTTGGCGTGATGTTTGATAATAACATGTATCTGGATCAACATATCAAAACACTAACCCGCACATGTTTCTTTCAATTAAGAAACATTGCCAAACTTAGAGCGGTTGTTTCACATTCTGAGCTCGAGATGATCATTCATTGTTTTATATCTTCCCAGCTTGATTACTGCAACTCCATTTTCACATGTCTCAGCAAATCATCTCAGGACCGTTTACAACTGGTTTAGAATTCTGCTGAAAGTCTGCTGACCAGGTCCAGCAGGAGTTCACATATCACCCCAATTTTATTCTCTTTACATTGGCTTCCGATCAAGTATAGGATCAAATATAAAGTCCTGGTCCTGACCTATAAAGCCTTGCATGGTTTGGCTCCTGCATATAGCTCCGACCTGCTGCGTCCGTAAACTTCTATCCGATCCCTTAGGTGTTCTGACCAGGGATTACTGGTGGTCCCTTAAATTCGTCTTAAAACCAAAGGTGACCGATTCTTTGAAGCGGTGGCTCACCCTATGGAATGCCCTTCTGACTGTTTTGCTTTCTGCAGTCTTTGTTGATGCTTTTAAAAATCATCTGAAGACACACTTGTTTAAATTGGCTTTTGTCTCATGTTTTTAAATTACAGTTTAATTTTGATTTTATAATCAATTGTTTTAGTCATTTTAATTATTTTTTGACAAAGCTTACTGTATTGTTGTCATGTTCTTAATGTGAAGCACTTTGTGACTTTGTCTGTAAAAGGTGCTATATTAAATAAACGTATTATTATTAAAACTGAAAAACCAAAAAACAAGGTTATTTCTGTTTTCCTGATTTGGATTTTAAATGGAAAATGAAAGAACAAAACGTACATGGATTGTTGATCCATGTACGGTTCATTCATTGGTTACCCTACCTTAAATAGGATGACGGATAACCAATTCAGACCTCGTTTTCCGTTTTTTCAACCTTGGTGAAATTAACTGAAATCAGCACTTTTCATTATCAGTTTTTCACTTATGGAATCAGAAAACGAGCACTGGAAATGGTAGGAGGAGAAAGGGGAGGAGCTGCCTTACAGCTTTCGTTGAGGCAACTTGACTACTGTTAAAATGTCCCGAAGCAGTGAAACACTATTAGGGGAAGACCGTCCACGTTTGCAGAGTGTCTTAACAGGAATGCTAGCAAAATACAGGTGAGTGCCATTTCAGTTCGTTATTTACTGGAAAATTCTGCTAGGAAACGGAATAAAGTTGACAACTACAGTTACATTACTACACAAAGCTACGTTAACTAGCTAGCTATGTGTAGTTAGTTAACTACTGTATCAACTAGCTGTGTGAATAACCAACCTAGAATGTTAACTAGCTCTACTATTAGTAGGCTTGCTTGTCATCTAGTCAACAAGGATTTGTGTAATGGTGACAAAGACAGGTAAGAGTATATACAAGTTTACATGATTGTTTTTTGATGATAATTTCTGATAGATAGTTCAATTGAATATGGGTGTTTGCATTTTGTGTTGTTGGGGATGCAGTGGAACCCTGGAAATCCAGAGTTCTCGCAAGAGCACAATTTGAATTTGCTCAGCAAGTTACTCTGGCACCGAGTAATTCTGCTCATTAACTATGCCCTTGTAGCCGAGCTGCACCAATTACATCGCTGTATCTGATATAGGCGTGTTAAACAGATGACGACATTACAGTGCTGCGATCTCGAAGTCATTAGTAAACATTGTAAGATCGCTATGGATTAACACCAGTTGTTTAAAACGACTTTGGCCACTACAATGAACGAGTTAGACTTGGCTTTTTACTAAAAGAGGAACAGAAGACGGCGCTCGAATCGTTCCTTTTTTTATAAAATGACGTTTTTTGCTGTTTTGCGACCTGATACAGCAAGAGTTTTATCTACCAGTTAGCTCCGCCATAGGGGCTTAGCGAAAAACCATTGGTGATTGGTCGTAGTGTTATCCAATTGCGTACCTTAAGATTTTCAAATGCATGCTTGGTGCCGCCTCTCGAGTTGGGTCATTTTCATTACTCGATGCCAGACCCATATCTCCTCCGGATTTGGGTCTGGATTTTTCCAGGCTAATGCAGTGGTGCACTGTTGTGTGTTTGATTTGAGTTTGCCATATTGAAGCAAAGGTTACTAGCAGGGTGGGAAATTAACTTTTTTGTCCACCAGCCACAGTGGCTGGTGGACAAAAAAGTTAATTTCCCACCCTGGTGGATGCCAAAATTTTACCAGCCACTTTGATTTTTTTACCAGCCACTTTTTCACGAATTCAAATACATAAAAGAAAACACACTAGCATATTCTATATTGCTTCAACACATTAAATTCACTATGAATACACGTGTTATTAATATAGGTCAATTACTAAAGGGACATTTAGTTAAGACAAGTCTGAGATTAATAATTTTTAGATGATTGACCAATTGTGCTAATCAGTTTGCTAATTGTATGTCCTACTACCATATTTTAGTCAGCTACTTTTAAATCACTCATGCAACAGTAGGCAGTATCAACTTTGAGAGGTGTAAAACTTTGCTGTTGTAACACCTGACGAACGCCACAATATTTACACATTTGTAAATTGATTTTTTAATAATCTGTTTGGAAAACATCTTGGATTACTAATAAAAATATTGAAGCATTGGTTAAATGATTTGCATTTTAGTCATTTAGCAGACAGTCTTATCCAGAGTGATTTACAGTACATTAAGCACAGGGGCATTCTTCCTGGAGCAATTTAGGGTGAAGTGCTTTGCCCAAAGACAACAACATTTGGCACAGCAGGGAATCTAACCAGCAACCTTCTGACTACTAGTCCGACTCCCTAACCACTGAGCCATCTGACCCCCAATAATCACCCATCATAGTTGCAAGTGCTTCTTCAATAATGAAACGAAACATCTTACAACATTAAATGTAAAAGAAACCATATTATGGAGATTTAAGATACTTGAATTAGAATCCGCTGTTAATAAACTAAGTTACAGTTGGACATGGCGCATGTAAATGTCTCTGGGAAAACGAGAGCGGCATTAATCAGAATCCAATCATTGTCGCAGACGAAACGAGTGATTTGAGTGACAGCTGAATCATCCAATGAGCGTTTAGAATTCCGTGCTGTATGTGTGTGATTTTTTTTTCTCGATAACATAAAATCGTATAATAATCACATCTTCCCCATATCTGTAATTATACACATTTTGTCTTTGACATTTTCTATATTGACTTAATCTAGTTTACTCTGGCTTAATACTGGGAACTAAATTGATTTGTTTTTTTTCTGTACCGCACTATGTTTATGGTACCGTAGCTAAAGGATGGAGTTCTCACAGACTAGCTCCGCGAAAACCAATCAAATATGCACCTCGACAGAAGTGCATCTTTCTTTGTTAATGAGGAAGCTTCCGCATTTTTGTCAAACGCATTTATCTCCAAACCGAAACAAGAAATGTTTAAAGTAGCCGAATAAAAACACGTATTATATGTTGTACAATTCACCTGCCAGAGTGGCTGGTAGATAGGGAAATGTTACCCGCCAATGTGAAAATCTACCCGCCATTGGCGGGTGGCAGGTGTTAATTTCTTACCCTGGTTACTAGGACCAAGATTTCAAGTGGAATGTATTAATTGCTAAATAAAGTCATATGGGTTATGATGTCTGCTCGATGTAGGCTGGGTAAGAGGACAAGGCTAACAAGGAAAAAGAAAGATTGCAGAGCATCACCATCAGCATTCTAAATGACAGGTGTCACCAATACACTGCAATGTCTGGCATTCCTACTACTACGTAACACTGATGCCCTACCTCTCACTTCCAAGTGACCTGTGCAAAGCAGTAGTGTTAACCAGACTGAGTGTTGCTCAGCCCCATGCCTGTGTTTCTTCCTATATTTACTTTAAGGCCCATAATATATTGGCTTATGTTAGAGAAAACATCCACTGGCCTCTGAGAGGGGAGTGGGAAAGGTGTGTGTTGCCACTGCACTTAACCTGGATGTTCTAACCTTTGCGTGTCTTTGTTTCTCCATGGCAGGAGATGACAGCTGGAGCAAAAAATCCAGCAGAAAAAATCCAGCAGAGCAGGACCCTGAAAACAGGAGTGGGTCTCAAACACATTCAGTGCTGGAGATTACCCTTAGCATGGCAGACGAGGTAATGTGAAAGCCACGTGTAAAGCCAGAACATTGTAGATATTAATCTGGGACTCTACTACACTGTAGCCAAATGTAGAATTGCCTTCACATTTGAGCCATTTACTAGATCCTGAGCAACCTATTGGAGCAATTAGGGTAAAGTGCCTTGCACAAGGGCACAAATACTATTTGATCTAGATGGAGCACATTTTAAGCTACCTTATGGTTACTCTCCCAGCACTGTAAACACTAGGACAGGGGTATTGAAATCATACCCTATGAGGTCCAAAGCCTGCTAGTTTTTTGTTCATTAATTGCATTCACCTGGTATTCCAGGTCTAAATAAATCACAGGTCAAAGTGTTGCAATTTAAAAAATGAAGTGGAACTTGCTTTGTGGTCCAGATTTGGTGATGAGACTGCCGGTGCTGCCTGGGAACTGAAGAGCTGTTTGGAGTAAATAGTATTGAGAAGAGTCTGAATATTGACAAATGCTTGTATACTCTTGATAAATCCTGTCTGTTCTTCCGAGATGATTGCTGGAAGGACCCCCTCCAGACGGGTAGCTAGCAATTTAGATAGCACCTTAAAATCAACATTGAGGAGGCTGAGTGGCCTGTATGAGGAACAAGCAGTTGGGTCTTAACCCCTTATAAGAAGAAGTGTAATAGAAGCCTGTGTTGGGGGGAGAGACCCTTGATCCAATGAGTCATTATACATAGCTAAAAGTAGGGGGGCTAGCTGTGGATCCATTTTTTCTCAATAGGGAACCCATCAGGGCTGGGAGCTTTGCTGCTTTGAATAGTTTTTATTGAGGCGATCACCTCCTTAAGCCTTAGAGGAGAGAAGGTCAACAGCAACCTCCGCGGAAACAGCGGTTATGTCTAGCGTATCAAAAAACTGAGTAATTTAAGCTGTGTTTGTAGAAGACTCAGACGTGTAAAGTAAACAGTAGAAGGATTTAAAGATGTCATTGATCCCCTCAGGGTCATAAACCATACAGTTTGAAGTATCTTGGATTTGAGGGATCAAACGAGAGGCAGCAGGTCAATTTAACTGATGCGCCAGCAAGCGGCTTGCCTTGTCCCTGTGTCCGTAATAGGTGGTGGAGCGTGAGTGAAACAGTAAATGTTTCAGAATTCAGAATGCAAATTTAAAAATTGTTTATATATTTCAGGGGATGGAGTCTGAGCATATTTATGATCCAGCTCAAGAATCTCTGTTGAAAGTTTGTCCATTTTAAGCCTACAGACTTTATTTAAGTGTGAGGAATAAGATATAATCACGCCTCTTAAATAGGCCTTAAGCGTCTCCCATAGGAGAGAAGAGAGAGATTGAATCAATCTGATTATGATAAAGAAAATGATCAATTGCAGAGGTAATACAGTTACAAAATATATAATCGGACAAGAGAAGAGAGTTAAATCTCCAGCGAGGGGGAGTGCAGGATTTTGGCGATAAAGTAATTTCAAGTGCTACAGGGCCATGGTCGGATATTATAATGGGCAAATCGTCAGCTGAAATAACATCTGGTAATAGCCGATGGTCTACAAGAAATAGTCAATGCGGGAAAAAGAGGGATGAACGTGTAAGAAGAAAAGAGTACTCACGTGCCAGTGGATTCTGAAGTCTCCAAGGGTCAGTACATCCATTCTGTATCATAAACTCAAAAAAAAACTTTGCCGTGTTGGAGAAAGGCACAGGTCTGGGACTAGAGCGATCCAAGTTTTGGTCTGTGACACAGTTCAAATCTCCCGCCAGTATCAATCGATGGGTGTGTGACAATGGTATCCTCCCCAGTAGCCTTTTTTGCAAAATTAGCATCATCAAAGTTGGGTGCATACACATTAACCAGTACTACGGGAGTGTTACAGATCGAACCGGATATAATATAATAATCCCGCTGTTATCTGAAATTACATTGGTGGGTGACAAATTTATTATTTTACTGACCAGAATTGCCACCCCTCTGGCTTTAGAATTGAAGTGGCAGTGGAAGACCTGGCTAAACCTAGGGTTTTTTAGTCTTGAGTGGTCATGGGTCTCTTGTAGGAATGCTATGTTGGTTTTATTCTTTTTGAAGTGGGAGAAAACACGAGACATCTTATTTGGATTGTTCCCAAGATATGAATGTAATATTAGAAGCCCCCCCACTTTGCTGTGGTCAGCCATTTAATGTTTCTGAATTCAGAGTTTTGTAAAGTAATCCCAACAGAGATAAATTTGGGCAACATGGCATCATCAATTATCAAAAATGCATCCAAAAATCAGATATTATATAGTACAAACACACATATAATTACAAAAAACAACCACATAGAATAATCTAAAAGCCGCATGCCCTCTCCTCCACCCGAAATATGAGTTCCCAGATGATGAGCGCGGTCCAGCTTCGGAGGTGACTTAAAGACCGTGGGAAGTATCTCAGAAAGCAGACCGGACATAAAAGAGACTGGGTCGGACCCTTTGAGACCTTCAGGAATACCGACCAGTCTAACATTATTCCGCCTAGAATGGGATTTTAGGTCCTCGATTTTATCATCTTGGATAGAAGAGCAGGTGCCGGCTGCTGTTTGTTTTATTCTAGATGGTTTCGGCATCTTCTGGTACAGGTAGGTGTATTAAATAATCTGAAAATAAACTATTAATTCAATGAAGACATATAATTGTTATTTGAAACAATATATATATATATGATTGGCTTTATTGCTTATTGATCCGTTGATGGTGGTTGCGTAGTATTCTGATTATAGCATATGTAATCAAAACGTGGAGCCTCCACACACACACCACCTCTCCTCTCACATGCTTAACTGGAAGTCCTGTCAGAAAATTAACTTAATCTTAAAAAAAACTTTTCTATTGCATTTCAGCCATGCCATAAAAGGATCAGCTGCCATCATGTCTCGTTAACACAGGTGAGTGAGCTGGAGATCACTCTGTCATGCTGATTGAGAATGGAAGCTTTAAAAGGAGGGTGGTGCTTGAATTAATTGTTCTTCCTCTGTCAACCATGGTTACCTTCTTTTTTTTAAATAAATTTATTCATAAAGATTTCGAAAGAAAAAATAACAGTATTGTGTTGGCAATACATCAATACATTTTTACAATTTTAATTCCCCCTTAACCTCTTAAGGATCGGGCTCTGATTGTGAAATTCTGACAAAAAACATACCCAAAGTTAACTTCTTGTTACACTGGACATGAAGCAAGCAGAAACATATGGTTGATATTTTTGAAAAGGAAAGACTTTGAATTTCTTGGAAATCTATAATTTATTTAGAATAAATTTACACAGTCAATATGTCACAAGATGAAATTAAGAAAATGCATAATTATTTTTTGTTTACATTTTTCTACATCCTGTTCGAAAGACAAGTACAAAACCATATATAGAGATAGGGTCCTAGAAACACATCTAATTATATCCCCCAGTGGTTGACAACATATGTTGAAAGTTTTAGAATGATAGAATCAATGACCAAGGAGCTATAGACTATTTTGTAAGAGGACAGCAAGTGTCCTTCAAGACTGTGCCAAAATGTGCCCAAGTGTCCCCAGGTGTCCTCAGGTGTCCAAGTAAAGAATTTTCATAAAAAGAACTATAA
>JACXGM010025251.1:0-15610 GCA_016801145.1 Umbra pygmaea | reverse complement strand
ACATCTGTAATAAATATAACACATTAACCTGCAATGTAAACAATGTTCTTCTGGATATGTAGGAATATTTACTTTTCTATATTTGAATTGGCTGATCAACATCTAAGAAATAGCAGATTTTAGCTTTATAAATGTGACATTTGGCATAGTTCTTAAAAGTACTCGTATCGGTACTTGTATCGGCAAGTACCCAAAATGAGTTGCTCTTTACTTGTACTCGTTCCATAAAAAGTGGTATCGGCCCATCCCTAGTATCCATAAACGGCCTCTGCCCGTTAGTGGTAGCGTGAAAAGTTGAAGCTGCAGCCAGGGGCTTTTCAAAGACGCTGCCGTTATCTTGACTGTGATTGGCCAATTGACTCGCGTGATATATCAACAAAGATGTGAAAACCGCAGCAGGTTTTTAAAACTTGTGTTTAGGGGAAATTGTACCCCCCCTCCCCCCAATAAAAACTCTTCTGATCTACACGATTCATGTGGATGACATTTTCCCATTCATAGAACGAAATATAGGCTACCTATGCTAATAACACATCGGTATTAGCCTATTAACGGAAGTGTCTGCAACCAACATTTTGAAGATAGAATACTAGGCTTTCACCATTTAGATTTTCTTTGGTCAACCAAAAATCGACAGATCTCAGACAAATTATAGTAGACATTTTGAAATAGTAGACTTGTAGACATTTTTCTTCAATACATGACACAATGAATGTTTTTAATTAAAGCATTTTGTTTGATGCTTTACTGCACTGTTAGAAGAAATAATAAAAAAACATAAGTAAAATAGGTGATTGACAAGACAATAGTTAATGTACAAACGTTCAGGATCTCAATGTACAGTAGCTTCTGGCCAGATTCAGCCACATTAAAATGATTCCTATTTTTTTTAGTTAAGCCTCAGTTTTTGCTGAATGCCAATATTATTACCACTGCTTGGTTGTATGTAGCTATGATGATAACTAATGTGAATTCATGTTCTACAAATAAGCTGGCAAATCAGCAGAGCGCGTCAATTAAATGGCGCGTGCTGGATGGAGCCTATATTTCGCGAAAATGCGCAGCAAGTGCCTGAGTGGGGAACTGTTTGTTAGGAAGAAATGCTTGTCTTGACAGGACAATATAACATTTTATTTGGATGTGATATCTTTAAAATAGATTCATAAAATGTTTAACTTAAATTTAGGGAGTAAACCTGAAATCTGGAATCTACACAAAGATTCACACATAACTAATTGACTAGGTACCCAGCTAACAATTTTAGATTCTGGGAACGTTCTGGGAACGTTAGTTTTTGGTTCCCAGAACGTTCCCAGAACGTTCCCTTAAGGTTCCCTTAACGTTCCCCAGGAAAGTTTTCTTAACGTTAATAGAACGTTCCCTTAAGGTTAGGGGAACAAATTATTTTTCGTTAATGTCTTGATAGACATGTCCGTAAAATAATGGAAATAGTACTGGCAGCAAATTAACTGTAAGCTACTTTTTACTGTTTTTTTGTCTTACTGTATTTGTCTTACAGTGTAATATAATAATATTCCTTAGCACAATTATTGTACTGTAGCTAGTTAAGTGATACAGGGCATCAGATCGCACACAGCCAAGTGACTGTTCGACTAAAATAATATTTGCCGACCCAGGGCCTATCAAGTAAACAATCTAATAAATCAGCAGAAATCCCCATCCCTACAAACGTATAGAAAATAAAAACGTGCCCGTCCAGTGAAAATAAATCCCCACCTGCTGAGCTCGGTCTGACGCCGGCTCTGTTCCTCATTGACAGAGGCTGCTGCGGCCCGCTATATGGGCTGAGCAGAGGCTGCACAGTTTAGACAAGTTGTATCTAACTACTATCAGACCAGACCTCGCGACCGCAAAACACCCGACTCTCCCAATTGCCACCCCGCACCGGGTCTTTTTCTCAAAAAAAGTGGTGGAGACAAAATGACTTATGACAAAATCTGGTGGGGACGCGTCCCCACTGTCTTCACCGTAATCTACGCCTATGCCTGACATCCTGTCATCCAAAATGTTAACTGGCAGCTAGCAGATGGGTCTCCTGACATCCTGTCATCCAAAATGCTAACTTGTAGCTACCAGATGGGTCTCGTAACATCCTCTCATCCAAAATGCTAACTGGCAGCTAGCAGATGGGTCTCCTGACATCCTGTCATCCAAAATGCTAACTGGCAGCTAGCAGATGGGTCTCCTGACATCCTGTCATCCAAAATGCTAACTGGCAGCTAGCAGATGTGTTTTGTGACATCCTGTCATCCTGTCATCCAAAATGCTAACTGGTAGCTAGCAGATGGGTCTCCTGACATCCTGTCATCCAAAATGCTAACTGGCAGCTAGCAGATGGGTCTCCTGACATCCTGTCATCCAAAATGCTAACTTGCAGCTACCAGATGGGTCTCGTAACATCCTCTCATCCAAAATGCTAACTGGCAGCTAGCAGATGGGTCTCGTGTCATCCTGTCATCCAAAATGCTAACTGGCAGCTAACTGGCAGTGGGCCAATCGTGATCCAGGTAGGGAGGAGACAGATGGTGGAAGAGTGAGGTGGTTCGCTTCACTCGGTTCTTGTGAAATTAGACAAGCTAATTGTTAACTGGAGGTAGTCACTGGACAATGGGTTTAACTGCTAGTGACTAGTTGACTATATCCAGTTACCTATTAGATCCCTGTGGTGAGAAATTAACAAATCTAAATAGTATTGCCATTATTTTTTTAAATTGCATTACATGGATTCAAACCCATGCTGCAGCAGTATATGTGCTTTGGACGACGTGGCTCTGAATGCTGTAGCATCATAGGCCACAATTAAAAATTAAGTAATCAATAAAAAGGTATCCAGGTAAAAAAGTGGCAAAACAAGTATGAAATTAAACAAAAACTGGACTGCACTGTTACACCATCTTGGGTCATCTGATATTCTAAAGGTCCTACGAAGCATGGATTGAAGTAATATGTTTAGTGATGTTATATTTACCCTATGTTGTGTCATAGTATCAACACCTGTTGTT
The DNA here is from genome assembly GCA_016801145.1 of Umbra pygmaea. Classification (NCBI taxonomy): domain Eukaryota; kingdom Metazoa; phylum Chordata; class Actinopteri; order Esociformes; family Umbridae; genus Umbra; species Umbra pygmaea. The sequence goes on along the minus strand of JACXGM010025251.1, from coordinate 12,587 downwards.
AACTTTACAACTCAACATGGTGTTGTCATAGTAACCCTACCAGGTGTTGTCATGGTTACTGTACCTGGGTATGTCTATGCTTTTTTTCTTTTTGTCTGTGAATATACTACATGACATCCATGTCAGTTTACTATGCCTTTGAAAAACATTGACTGCTTTTGTTCATGTGACCTTTGATTGGGCCTTTAATGGATGACAACTATGTGCATTTGTTGGCCTGACTGGCCGAAACAGTTGTTTTTTATTTTTTTACTTTTCTCTTTTTGGATTTCATATTTCATCAGTGTGTGGGTCTCTATTAACTTTTCATAATTTATTTTTGAAACCATTCACCTGAAACATACTATTTTAAAAAATAGGACATTTCAATACCATAGACTGCCTTTATCCTTTACTATACCTGTGAATAAGTAGGTCTGTTGTTATAGTCACAGAAACCCAGATTCCGATCTGGCAGAGCGTCACTCTTCAGATACAGACACATGCCGACCTATGAACACACATACTGTTTTATCATGGTTTACTAGGACATATAAACACACATATGGGTTTATATGGTTTAGTAGGACATCTATACACAAATACAGATACAGACACATGCTGACCTGTCCACACACATACTGTTTTATATGGTTTACTAGGACATTTACACACACAAACTGCCCTAAAAAAGCAAAAGACCTTAACTTGCCAGAGTGAAGAACTGAGAAAAATTATTTTAAAGTTTTTAATTTGCAGGGTAGAATATTGGAAATAGATACTAAATACTATTTTCTCCCAAAACAAATTACATTTGCTTAATATGTCCACATGAGGAGGCAGATCTTTAATGTTCTAAAAATGATGATAACTCATTTTCGAACTAAATTGAAGTTAAGTCCTTTTGCCTTTGCAGAGCAGCATTTTGGTTTACTATATGGTTTAGGAGGACATATACACACAAATAAAGATAGATGCATGTTGACCTACATACAGTTGTACAAGATGTCGAGAGAGAGAGAAATCTGCTTGTCTGTCTTTGTAATACATGTCATTCATGAACCACCTGTCTGTCGGTGTACCTTGGACTCTGAGTGGAAGACGAAGTAATAGACTCCAGCTGTGCTGCAGGTGAAGTAGCCAGAGTTCAGGTTGATCAGACTGCTGCTGGTGATGGCCATGGTATAGGTCAGGGGTCGGTTCCACAAGGGGTAAGAGGTGTCATTCCGGGTCACAGAGAAGGCAGCTCTGTGCTGCTGGGATGGAAGCCCAGCCTTCCCTGGGGGACCACGTTCTCCACGGAGGCCCGGATGTCCTTCGGGGCCCAGGTCCCCGGCAAAGCCTTTCGGTCCCATGTCCCCTGGAGAGCCCTTACTTCCCTTGGGCCCTTTCAGGCTGCTGCCCGGCCTTGGATCCAGTGGCAGCACTGAGGAGTGGAGGGACTGGGGTTTAATACAGCATCCTAGATGTATAGACCTCAGTAAACAGTAATATGTATGTAAAGATGACCTCACTACACAGTAATATGTATGTATACATGACCTCACTCCTGTCTCTAACTGCTGTCGTTTAGCGGATCCTCCTCTATATAACTTCTGTTGTTTAGCAGATCCTCCTGTCTCTAACTTCTGTCATTTAGAGGACCGTCCTGTCTCTAACTTCTGTAAATTAGTGGATCTAGCTGTCCATAACGTCTGTCGTTTAGCAGATCCTCCTGTTTCTAACTTCTATTGTTTAATGATTCCTCCTGTTTCTATCTTCTGTCGTTTAGTGGATCCTCCTGTCTCTAACTTCTGTCATTTAGCAGATCCTGCTGTCCTTAACTTCTGTCGTTTAGCGGAGCCTCCTGTTTCTAACTTCTGTTGTTTAGTGGATCCTCCTCTTTCTATCATCTGTCATTTAACAGATGCTCTTTTCTCTAACTTCTGTAGTTTAGTGGGTCATCCTCTCTCTAACGTCTGTCGTTTAGCGGATCCTCCTGTTTCTAACTTCTGTTATTTAGTGATTCCTCCTGTTTCTATCTTCTGTCGTTTAGTGGATCCTCCTGTCTCTAACTTCTGTAAATTAGCGGATCTAGCTGTCCATAACGTCTGTCATTTAGCGGATCCTCCTGTTTCTAACTTTTGTTGTTTAGTGGATCCTCGTGTCTATCTTCTGTCATTTACAGATCCTCTTGTCTCTAACTTTGGTCACTTAGCGAATCCTTCTGTCGCTTAGCAGATCGTCCTGTCTCTAACTTCTGTCGTTTAGTGGAATCTTGTTTCTCTAGTTTCTGACGTTTAGTGGATTCTCCTGTCTCTAACTTTTGTTGTTTGGTGGATCCTCCTGTCTCTAACTTCTGTAATTTAGTGATTCCTCCTGTTTCTATCTTCTGTCGTTTAGTGGATCCTCCTGTCTCTAACTTCTGTAATTTAGCGGATCCTCCAGTCTCTAACTTCTGTCATTTAGCAGATCCTGCTGTCCTTAACTTCTGTCGTTTAGCGGAGCCTCCTGTCTCTAACTTTTGTTGTTTGGTGGATCCTCCTGTTTCTATCTTCTGTCATTTAGTGGATCCTCCTGTCTTTAACTTCTGTCATTTAGCAGATCCTCTTGTCTCTAACTTCTGTTGTTTAGCTGAACCTCTGTCATTTAGCGGATCCTCCTGTCTCTAACTACTGTCATTTAGAGGACCGTCCTGTTTCCAACCTCTGTAAATTAGCGGCTCTTGCTGTCCCTAACGTCTGTCGTTTAGCGGATCCTCCTGTTTCTAACTTCTGTTGTTTAGTGGATCCTCCTGTTTCTAACTTCTGTCATTTAACAGATCCTTTTTTCTCTAACTTCTGTAGTTTAGTGGGTCATCCTCTCTCTAACTTCTGTCGATTAGCGGATCCTACTATCCCTATCTTCTGTTGTTTTGCCTATTCTCCGGTCTCCAACTGCTGTTGATAAGCGGAACTCCCTGTCTATAAATTCTGTCGTATAGCGAATCCTCCTGTCTGTAATTTGTGTCATTTAGCCGACCCTGCTGTCCCTAACTTCTGTCGTTTAGCGGATTCTCCTGTCTCTAATGACTGTTGTTTAGTAGATCCTCCTGTCTCTAACTGCTGTTTTTTAGAGGATCCTCCTGTCTACAACTTCTGTTGCTTAGCAGATCCTCCTGTCTCTATCTTCTGTTGTTTAGCGGATCGTCCTGTCTCTAACTTCCGTCGTTTAGTGTATCCTCCTGTCGCTAACTGCTGTCGATTAGCAGAACCCCCTAACTTTAATGTCAGTCGTTTAGCAGATCCTCAGTTTCCTAACTTCTGTCATTTAGCAGATCCTGCTGTCCTTAACTTCTGTCGTTTAGCGGAGCCTCCTGTTTCTAACTTCTGTTGTTTAGTGGATCCACCTGTTTCTATCTTCTGTCATTTAACAGATCCTCTTTTCTCTAACTTCCGTAGTTTAGTGTATCCTCCTGTCGCTAACTGCTGTTGATTAGCAGAACCCCCTAACTTTAACGTCAGTCATTTAGCAGATCCTCTTGTCTCTAACTTCCGTCATTTAGCGGATCCTGTTGTCCCAAACGTCATTCATTTAGTGGATCCTGTTGCCCCTTACTTCTTTCGTTTAGCGGATCCTCCTGTTTCTATCTTCTGTCATTTAGTGTATCCTTCCGGCTTTATCTTCTGTCATTTAGCAGATCCTCTTGATTCTAACTTTGGTCATTTAGCGAATCCTCCTGTATTTAACTTATGTCATTTAGTGGAATCTTGTTTCTCTAGTTTCTGACGTTTAGTGGATTCTCCTGTCTCTAACTTTTGTTGTTTGGTGGATCCTCCTGTCTCTAACTTCTGTAATTTAGTGGATCCTCAGGTCGCTAACTTCTGTCATCTAGGAGATCCTGCTGTCACTAACTTTTGTCGTTTAGCGGAGCCTCCTGTTTCTAACTTCTGTTTTTTAGTGGATCCTCCGATTTCTATCTTCTGTCATTTAGTGGATCCTCCTGTCTTTAACTTCTGTCATTTAGCAGATCCTCTTGTCTCTAACTTCTGTCATTTAGCTGAACCCCCTGTCTCTAATGTCTGTTTTTAGTGGGTCATCCTATCTCTAACTTCTGTCGATTAGCGGATCCTACTATCCCTAACTTCTGTTGTTTTGCCTATTCTCCTGTCTCCAACTGCTATTGAATAGCGGAACTCCCTGTCTCTAATGTCTGTCATTTAGTAAATCCTCCTGTCTCTAACTGATGTTGTTTAGAGGATCCTCCTGTCTACAACTTCTGTTGTTTAGCAGATCCTCCTGTCTTTACTGTCTGTCGTTTAGAGGATACTCCTGTCTCTAACTTCTGTAATTTAGCGGATCCTGCTGTACCTAACATTTGTCGTTCAGCGGATCCTCCTGTTTCTATCTTCTGTTGTTTAGTGGATCCTTCTGTCTTTATCTTCTGTCATTTAGTGGAACCTCCTGTCTATCTTATGTCATTTAGCGAATCCTCCTGTCTTTAACTTATGTCGCTTAATGGATCCTCCTGTCTCTAACTTCTGTCATTTAGAGGATCCTCCTGTCTCTAACTTCGGTAATTTAGCGGATCTTCTGGGCTCTAACTTATGTCATTTAGCAGATCCTGCTGTCCCTAACTTCTGTCATTTAGCTGAACCCCCTGTCTCTAATTTCTGTTGTTTAGTGGGTCATCCTATCTATAACTTCTGTCGTTTAGCGGATCCTACTATCCCTAACTTCTGTTGTTTAGCCTATTCTCCTGTCTCCAACTGCTGTTTATTAGTGGAAGTCCCTGTCTCTAACTTGTCTCATTTAGCTGACCCTGCTGTCTTTACCTTCAGTGGTTTAGAGCATCCTCCTGTCTCTAACATTTGTTGTTTGCGGATCGCCCGGTCTTTAACTTCTGTCATTTAGCAGATCCTGCTGTCCCTATCCTCTGTCGTTTAGCAGATCCTCCTGTTTCTATCTTCTGTCATTTAGTGGATCCTCCTGTCTTTAACTTCTGTCATTTAGCTGAACCCCCTGTCTCTAATGTTTGTTGTTTGGTGGGTCATCCTATCTTTAACTTCTGTCGTTTAGCAGATCCTACTATCCCTAACTTCTGTTGTTTAGCCTATTCTCCTTTCTCCAACTGCTGTTGATTAGCGGAACTCCCTGTGTCTAATGTCTGTCGTTTAGCTGACCCTGCTGTCCCTAACTTCTATTGTTTAGCGAGTTCTCCTGTCTCTAACATCTGTTGTTTAGCGGATCTTCCTGTCTCAAACTTTTGTTATTTAGTAGATCCACCTGTCTCTAACTTCTGTTACTCAGCAGATCCTCTTGCCTCTAACTACTGTAAATTAGAGTATCCTCCTGTCTCTAACTTCTGTTGTTTAGAGGATCCTCCTGTCTACAACTTCTGTTGTTTAGCAGATCCTCCTGTCTCTATCTTCTGTCAGTTAGTGGATCGTCCTGCCTCTAACTTCCGTCATTTAGTGGATCCTCCAGTCTCGAACATCTGTCATTTAGTGGATCCTGCTGTCCCTAACTTCTGTTATTTAGCGGATCCTGCAGTCCCTAACTTCTGATGTTTATTGGATCCTCCAGTTTTTATCTTCTGTTATTTAGTGAATCCTTCTGTCTTCACCTTCTGTCATTTAGCGGATCCTCCTGTCTATCTTCTGTCATTTACCGAATCCTCCTGTCTTTAACTTATGTTGCTTAGCGTATCATCCTTCCTCTAACTTCTGTCGTTTAGTGGATCCTCAATTCTCTATTTTCTGTCATTTAGTGGATCCTCCTCTCTCTCACTTTTGTTGTTTGGAGGATCCTCCTGTTTCTAACTGCTGTCATTTAGAGGATCCTCCTGTCTCTAACTTCTGTAATTTAGCAGATCCTGCTGTCCCTAACGTCTGTCGTTTAGCGGATCCTCCTGTTTCCAACTTCTGTTGTTTAGTGGATTCTCCTGTTTCTATCTTCTGTGCTTTAGTGGATCCTTCTGTCTTTATCTTCTGTCATTTTTGCGGATCCTCCTGTCTATCTTCTGTCATTTAGCAGATCCTCTTGACTCTAACTTCTGTCATTTAGCGAATTCTCCTGTCTCTAACTTCTGTCGTTTAGTGGATCCTCGTTTCTCTATTTTCTGTCGTTTAGCAGTTCCTCCTGTCTCTCACTTTTGTTGTATGAAGGATCCTCCTGTCTCTAAATTCTGTCATTTAGAGGATCCTCCTTTCTCTAACTCATGTAATTTAGTGGATCCTGCTGTCCCTAACGTCTGTCGTTTAGCAGATCCTCCTGTTTCCAACTTCTGTTGTTTAGTGGATCCTCCTGTTTCTAACTTCTGTTTTTTAGTGGATGCTCCTGTTTCTATCTTCTGTATTATAGTGGATCCTCCTGTCTTTAACTTCTGTTATTTAGCAAACCCTGATGTCCCTAACTTCTGTCGTTTAGCATATTCCTTCTGTCTCTAATGTCTGTTGTTTAGTAGATCCTCTTGTCTCTAACAGCTGTTGTTTAGAGGATCCACCTGTCTACATCTTCTGTTGTTTAGCAGATCCTACTGTCTCTATCTTCTGTCGTTTATTGGATTGTCCTGTCTCTAACTTCCATTGTTTAGTGTATCCTTCTGTCGCTAACTTCTGTCGATTAGCAGAACCCCCTATCTTTAACGTCTGTCGTTTAGCAGATCCTCTTGTTTCTAACTTCTGTTGTTTATTGGATCCTCCTGTTTCAATCTTCTGTCATTTCGATGATCCTTCTGTCTTTATCTTATGTCATTTAGCAGATCTTCCTGTCTATCTTCTGTCATTTAGCGAATCCTCCTGTCTTTAACTTATGTCCCTTAGCAGATCGTCCTGTGTCTAACTTCTGTCGGTTAGTGGATCCTTGTTTCTCTAGTTTCTGTTCTTTAGCGGGTCCTCCTGTCTCTCACTTTTGTTGTTTGGCGGATCCTCCTGTCTCTAAATTCTGTCATTTAGAGGATCCTCCTGTTTCTAACTTCTCTAATTTAGCAGATCCTACTGTCCCTAACTTCTGTCGTTTAGCAGATCCTCCTGTTTCTAACTTCTCCTATTTAGTGGATCCTCCTGTTTCTATCTTCTGTCATTTAGTGGATCTTCCTGTCTTTAACTTCTGTCATTTAGCAGATCGTCTTGTCTCTAACTTCTGATGTTTATCGAATCCTCCTGTCTCTAACGTCTGTTGTTTAGCGGATTGTCCTGTCTCAAACTTCTGTTGTTTAGCAGATCCACCTGTCTCTTACTTCTGTTACTTAATGGATCCCCCTATCTCTAACTTCTGTTACTTAGCAGATCCTCTTGTCTCTAACTACTGTTATTTAGAGGATCCTACTGTCTCTAACTGCTGTTGTTTAGAGGATCCTCCTGTCTACAACCTCTGTTGTTTAGCAGATATTCCTGTCTCTGTCTTCTGTAAGTTAGCCGATCGTCCTGCATCGAACTTCTGTCATTTAGCAGATCCTGCTGTCCCTAACTTCTGTCATTTAGCGGATCCTCCTGTCTATCTTCTGTCATTTAGCGAATCCTCCTGTCTTTAACTTATGTCGCTCAGCTGATCGTCCTGTCTCTAACTTCTGTTGTTTAGTGGATCCTAGTTTCTCTAGTTTCTGACATTTAGTGGATTCTCCTGTCTCTAACTTTTGTTGTTTGGCGGATCCTCCTGTTTCTATCTTCTGTCAGTTAGTGGATCATCCTGTCTTGAACTTCTGTCATTTACCGGATCCTGCTGTCCTTAACTTCTGTTGTTTAGCGGATCCTGCTGTCCTTAACGTCTGTCGTTTAGTGGATCCTCTTGTTTCTAACTTCTGTTGTTTAGTGGATACTCCTGTTTCTTTCTTCTGTGGTTTAGTGGATCATTCGGTCGTTATCTACTGTAATTTAGGGGATCCTCCTGTCTATCTTCTGTCATTTAGCGAATCCTCCTGTCTCTAACTTCTGTCGATTAGCAGAACCCCCTATCTTTAATGTCTGTCATTTAGCTGGTCCTTTTGTCTCTAACTTCTGTTGTTTAGCAGATCCTGTTGTCCCTAACTTCTTTCGTTTAGCGAATCCTCTTGTTTCTAACTTCTATTGTTTATTGGATCCTCCTGTTTCAATCTTCTGTCATTTCGTTGATCCTTCTGTCTTTATCTTCCTTCATTTAGCGGATCTTCCTGTCCATCTTCTGTCATTTAGCAAATCCTCCTGTCTATAACTTATGTCACTTAGCAGATCGTCCTGTCTCTAACTTCTGTAATTTAGCAGATCCTGCTGTCCCTAATGTCTGTCATTTAGCGTATCCTCCTGTTTCTAACTTCTGTTGTTTAGTGGATCGTCCTGTTTCTATCTTCTGTCGTTTAGTGGATCCTTATGTCTTTATCTTCTGTCAATTAGCGGATCCTCCTGTCTATCTTCTGTCATTTAGCAAATCCTCCTGTCTTTAACTTATGTTGCTCAGCTGATCGTCCTGTCTCTAACTTCTGTTGTTTAGTGGATCCTAGTTTCTCTAGTTTCTGACATTTAGTGGATTCTCCTGTCTCTAACTTCTGTCATTTAGAGGATCCTCATGTCCCTAACTTCTGTATTTTAGCAGATCCTCCAGTCTCTAACTTCTGTCATTTAGTAGATCCTGCTGTCCCTAACTTTGTCGTTTAGAGGATCCTCCTGTTTCTAACTTCTTCTGTTTAGTGGATCCTCCTTTTTCTATCTTCTGTCATTTAGCAGATCCTCTTGTCTCTAACTTCTGTTGTTTAGCGAATCCTCCTGTCTCTAACGTCTGTTGTTTAGATGATCGTCCTGTCTCAAACTTCTGTTATTTAGCAGATCCACCTGTCTCTTACTACTTTTACTTAGTGGATCCCACCATCTCTAACTTCTGTTACTTAGCAGATCCTCTTGTCTCTAACTACTGTTGTTTAGAGGATCCTACTGTCTCTAACTTCTGTTGGTTAGCAGATCCACCTGTCTCTAACTACTGTTGTTTATCACATCCACCTGTATCTAACTGCTGTTGTTTAGAGGATCCTCCTGTCTACAACTTCTGTTGTTTAGCAGATACTCCTGTCTTTATCTTCTGTAAGTTAGCCGACCGTCCTGCCTCCAACTTCTGTCATTTAGTGGATCATCCTGTCTCGAACTTTTGTCATTTAGTGGATCCTACTGTCCCTAACTTCTGTTGTTTAGTGGATCCTGCTGTCCCTAACTTCTGTTGTTTTGTGGATCCTCCTGTTTCTTTCTTCTGTCATTTAGTGGATCCTTCCGTCTTTATCTTCTGTCATTTAGCGGATCCTCCTGTCTATCTTCTGTCATTTAGTGAATCCTCCTGTCTTTAACTTATGTCGCTTAGCGGATCGTCCTGTCTCTCAATGTTGTTGTTTGGAGGATCCTCCTGTCTCCAACTTCTGTCTTTTAGAGGATCCTGCTGTCTTTAACTTCTGTAATTTAGCGGATCCTGCTGTCCTTAACATCTGTTGTTTAGTGGATCCTCCTGTTTCTAACTTCTGTTGTTTAGTGGATCCTTCTGTCTTTATCTTCTGTCATTTAGCAGATCCTCCTGTCTATCTTCTGTCATTTAGCGAATCCTCCTGTCTTTAACTTATGTCGCTTAGCGGATCGTCTCTAACTTCTGTTGTTTAGTGGATCCTTGTTTCTCTAGTTTCTGACGTTGAGTGGATTCTTCTGTCTCTAACTTTTGTTGTTTTGTAGATCCTCCTGTCTTTAACTTCTGTCATTTAGAGGATCCTCCTGTCTTTACCTTCCGTAATTTAGCGGATCCTTCTGTCTCTAACTTCTGTCATTTAGCAGATTCTGCTGTCCCTAACTTCTGTTGTTTAGTGATACCTCCTGTTTCTAACTTCTGTTGTTTAGTGGATCCTCCTGTTTCTACCTTCTGTCATTTAGTGGATCCTCCTGTCTTTAACTTCTGTCATTTAGCAGATCCTCTTGTCTCTAACTTCTGTCGTTTAGCTGAACTGCCTGTCTCTAACATCTTTTGTTTAGTGGGTCATCCTATCTCTAACTTCTGTCATTTAGCGGATCCTACTATTCCTAACATCTGTTGTTTAGCCTATTCTCCTGTCTCTAACTGCTGTTGATTCGCGGAATTCCCTGTCTTTAACATCTGTTGTTTAGTGGATCCTCCTGTCTTTAATTGGTGTCGATTATCAGAACCCCCGTCTCTAACGTCTGTCAATAAGCGGATCCTCCTTTCTCTAACTTGTGTCGTTTAGCTGACCCTGCTTTCCCTAACTTCTGTCGTTTAGCGAATCCTCCTTTCTCTAACTTTTGTTGTTTAGCGAATCCTCCTGTCTCAAACTTCTGTTATTTAGCAGATCCACCTGTCTTTAACTTCTGTTACTTAGTAGATCCTCTTGCCTCTAACTACTGTAGTTTAGAGGATCCTCCTGTCTACAACTTCTGTTGTTTAGTAGATCCTCCTGTCTCTATCTTCGATCAGTTAGCGGATCGTCCTGTCTCTAACTTCCGTCATTTCTGTTTTTAACTTCTGTTGTTTAGTGGATCCTCCTCCTTTTATTTGCTGTCGATTAGCGGATCATGCTGTTTTTAACTTCTGTCATTTAGTGTATCCTCCTTTCTCTAGTTTCTGTTGTTTAGCGTATTCTCCTGTCTCCAACATGCTTTTACTACATTCCCTCTTTGACACCGTGTCTACCAATGGAGCTACACATGATTATGATCACCCTAAACCCCTCTTCAAGCACCCTTCTGTCACCTGGTTGTCCTTTCTCTTTCTTAGCACCTGTTACCTTGTACTACTTTCTCTCCCTTAGCACATGTTACCTGGTTCTCCTTTCTCTCCTTTAGTACATTTTACCTGGTTCTCCTTTTGTCCTTCAGCACCTGTTACCTGGTTCTCTTTTTTGTCCCTTAGCACCTGTTTCCTAGTTCTACCTTCTCTCTCTTGACACCTTTACCTGGTTAGATTTTCTCTTTCTTAGCACCTGTTTCCTGGTTTTCCTTTCTGTCCCTTAGCACCTGTTACCTGGTTCACCTTTCTGTCCCTTATCACCTGTTTTCTGGTTCTTGTTTCTTAGTCCTTGTTGCCTGGTTCTCCCTTCTCTCCATTAGCACCTGTTACCTGGTTCTCCTTTCTGTCCATTAGCACCTGTTACCTGGTTCTCCGTTTTCTTCCTTCGCACATGTTACCTGGTTTTCAATTCTCTCCATTAGCACCTGTTACCTGGTTCTCCTTTCTTTCTTTTGGCACCAATTTCCTGGTTCTCCGTTTTCTCCCTTGAGACCTATTACCTGGTTCTCCTTTTTCTCCCTTAGCACCTGTTACCTGGTTCTCCTTTCTCTCCCTTAGCACCTGTTACCTGGTTCTCCATTTTCTTCCTTCGCACATGTTACCTGGTTCTCCATTCTCTCCATTAGCACATTTTTCCTGGTTCTCTTTTTTGTCTATTAACACCTGTTACCTGGTTCTCCTTTTTCTTCCTTAGCACCTGTTACCTGGTTCTCTGTTTTCTCCCATATCACCTGTCACCTGGTTCTCCTTTCTTTTCCTTAGAACCTGTTAACTGGTTCTCATTTCTCTCCCTTAGCACCTGTTACCTGGTTCTCCTTTCTGTCCCTTTGCACCTGCTCGTCCATCCCGGCCAGGTGTTCCAGGCTCTCCTGGTTTTCCATCCTGGAAGCTGCAGATGTCCTGGCACCTTACCAAGGAGAAGAGCACCACCACTAACAACACGGATAGGGGAGGCCAGTAGGCCATGGAGGAAGCTGACATCATCTTGAAAACTGATATGACATGACGGTAGCGGTATGACATGACAGAGAGGGGATATGACATCAGAGGAGAGATATAGTATCAAAGGAGAAGTATGACATTATAATATCAAAAGAGAAGTATGACATCATAATATCAAAGGTTAAGTATGACATCATAATATCAAAAGAAAAAACTTGGTTACACTTTATTTGGAGAGTCTGACATTCCATCTGTATGTGCTCTACAGATAGTTTGTTGATGATATGACTATCAACAAACTATCAACAAACCATCTGTTGATAAGCAACTAATTGTGTATTTTAAGGGTAGGGGTAAGTTTAGAATATGTTTTAGGGTAATGGTTGAGGCTAGGTTTAACATAAGGGGAATGGTTAAGGTTAGGATTAGGGTTAGGGTTAGTAGATAGTTCGTTAAAATGTTGTTGACAGTATGTAGATAATATGTAGAGCATCTAGAGATGGACTCTCAAAATAAAGTGTTACCAAAAACTTTTTTTATTAGTATTTTATTATTTGTGCTAAAGTATATTTCTACTCAATAGAAGCATTCTGTTTTTCCCCTTGCTTGTGAAATACCATGGAAAGCCATTTATTTTACGAAATGTGCTACATAAAATAATTTTTATTTTTTATTTTTTATAAAAGTGTACCCCAGTACTTAAGCTGAAAATAATCACCTAACAATATACAGTATAACATACTTAATAACATTTTTGGTCAAGACAAATTGTAATGTCTGTACTGAGTGAATACTCAAAACAATGTCAAATAGCACAATGTTATTTATTGACCTGTTTGACCTTCCATAGGAACAGGTAAAGAGTATATCCACAGGCAGTTATCCAAACAAGCAGGCATAGGACAAAACGGAATAGCTGGATGGCTAAAGTACATCTAGGGATATTAAATGGTAGAGTAATCCAA
>JACXGM010025250.1:0-15385 GCA_016801145.1 Umbra pygmaea | reverse complement strand
GTTCATCCAACCACATGGTTCATCCAGCCACATGGTTCATCCAGCCACATGGTTCATCCAGCCACATGGTTCATCCAGCCACATGGTTCATCCAGCCACATGGTTCATCCAACCACATGTCGCCCAGCAGCTGATACTTTTGGAACTGCGAATTCAACACGGAAGCCTTTAGTCAGGATTGCGCACGGGATGATTACGTTCACAGACTATACTTCCGTGATTGAACCCACAGGCACCTGATCTGGACACAAGGAATCACAGGAGAGCGACATGGCAGGATAGATAATCTGATTTATCTAACCCAAATCCCAGGCAGCGCTATGCCAATTCGCGCTGCCTCATAAAGGAGGTCCAGGGAAAGTCAGAGAACCCATAGCCAGGCTGGAACCCATGACTATCATGCAATGCAGTGCAGCAACTTATCCTGCTATGCCATGCGGACACCCCACAAACAAAAAAGGAGTGTACTGTAGTTTTCACTAATCTAATCTAATTACTAATCTGTCTGATTTGGCAGACAATTAAAAGTGTCTGATTATCAAGAGATTACAGTTCAGGTAAATAAGACAACATATTGGTGTCACTGGGCACATTTAAAAGGGTCTATGTTATGTGTGCGCACAAAAGGTATGGAGGCTAAACTACAGCTCTTTACCATAGTGTCACGTTGTCGCATGTCCATCAGATAAGCTCTTACTATGCCAGCCTAACAATGCTCAAGAAACATTCATTCTAATTACTGTTGTCTCAATCTGAGTCACACCTCCCCTTATCCACACACACACACGCAAAAACGCTGTGCTGCCAAAGCACTTCAGTAGTCGTTCCAGTTGAGGGTTAAGAAGATATGCAACTTCTGTCAACTGTCTCCCATTCTAGATCATACTTCAGGGAGCGAGCTAACAGGTCCCCGAATGCCTCGCAAGCTACTCTGAAGAACTTTCATGTACCTCCCATTTTAACCCACAATATTCTCCTGACAGAGCTAAGGTTTAAGCTATAATGAAAGTCCCACACTTCAAAGTAGGCACTGTGATGAGTGCGCTCTGTGCAGTAAGGAAGTCAACAGACATACTGTACTCATATAGATTAGAGCAGTTAGGAAGTCAACAGACATATTGTACTCATATAGATTAGAGCAGTTAGGAAGTCAACAGACATATTGTACTCATATAGATTAGAGCAGTTTGGAAGTCAACAGACATATTGTACACATATAGAGTAGAGCAGTTAGAAAGTCAACAGACATACTGTACTACTCATATAGAGTAGAACAGTTAGGAAGTCAACAGAGAAACTGTACACATATAGATTAGAGCGGTTAGGAAGTCAACAGACATATTGTACACATACTGTAGAGCATTTAGGAAGTCAACATTACTTTACAAATATACAGTAGAGATGTTAGTTAGCACGCTGTTAGCTACGCTGTTAGCTACTACGCTGTTAGCTACTACGCTGTTAGCTACTACGCTGTTAGCTACTACGCTGTTAGCTACTACGCTGTCTAGTTGCTGTGCTCCCCTCTGGGTTGAAATCGGTCAAAGCCACTCAGGACCAGTGCCAAGAAGCAGCTCTTTCTTCTGGGAGAGAACCAAAGCCTTGCCCCTGATGGGCTGTCAGACGCTTGCTGTATGCCTCCCTCTTCCTGCTTGCTGGTAAAATGAGCCCTGCCTGTGAGAAAGGCGATAAATGTGCTCCATTTTACAGCGATCTCAGGAACCTTGTGCCTCTCCAACTCTCACCTGAGCTTTGTTTACCAGGCAGGGTTAAAACCTTCTGGAAGAGCAATGGAAATGAGGCTTGCAAACGTTAGTGTGGAAATGTCTTGTTAACCTCTTGGATTTCAATGTCAACAAAGCAAGATGTTTGAATATAAAAGGGCATCTCTTTTTTCTGGGCTACATACACAAGAACTCTCACTCCTAGCTGGCAGCATGGAAGCAGCTGTTTACCCTTAGCTCAGCAGGGTGGTGGAAAGTTTACGTCACCGCCGTGGGCCAAGAGTTGGACCAGATTTAAGATTAATCCCATTCATCTCCTGGATTTCATTATCAACGTTTGAATATAAATAGGTATTTATTTCATGACATGTTACCCTGTTATGACATTAAAGACTTTCTGGCACTACTGTATGTGCTTTACATATACAGTATATCTGGTACAACAATAACCAGCATTCAAAATGTGTTGGTTTTCACATCATTCTGACTAAATAGAATCCAGTTCCAACTGTTTCTGATTACGAATAAATATGTCAAACACCAAGACTAATCATTCACAACATCATTACTTGTGAGCACAGTTCGATTTAGTTCTGAGTGAGATGTTTTCTTCAGCCAGAGTTGATTTAATCTGTATTTCGTATCTCCTTCACTAGTAAGATCAGGTAGAATATAAGGCTAGGTCAGTTCTCTCTATGGGTGTACAGGCTGCCAGCCACATTAACATGAGAGCTGTTATCAAGTTACGTTGGGAAGAAGCCCATTCGTCTAACCCTTTATAGCTATAATGTCTCAGCATGTCTCCTCCAATGTTTTGATGGGCCTTATTACGGGGAATAATTGTCCTTTTGCTCTCCCTTTCCTAAAACCACTTTATGCTAATGGAACTTTGATGTGATTTTTCAGCATTAAAGTTTAACCTGATTTTGGGGGCCATATTGTGTTATGTAACAAAAATGTATGATGCACAAAGTTGAACTCGTTCCACCATGCTGCACGTGACTGCTTTTGATGTCAGGTTGAAGAGTTTTGGTCTTGGAAAGATGACCTTTCTATCTGCAGGGGTTTTTGAGGTGTGGCCAATTCTGTGATGTTTCTAGAAACAAACGCGCTTTCTTAATGTAGTTGCTATCTGTTTTTCCCAAATCCTATTTAATAGTGCGACCAAACCTGCATTGCTGTACTCAGGGTATTGCTATGGCACATTTGTAATAATTCTGTCCTGATTTGAGCTTAAATTGAAAGAATGTGGATCTTGTTCATCAGCCGTGTCTTTATTCCATCTTGAATCTAAATATTAAATCTGAGCTGAGCCACACATTTAGCACACACTCACCAGCAGGTAAGTCATTACCCATAATTCATAGAGATACTTTAAGTGTAATTGTCATTGTCATTTTGATAATTCTTCAGCCTAGAGATTAAAGTATGGTACGAAATTACCAAATTGTTATGTAATTGGGGTAAAGGCTTCATTAAAATAAAATCCCCAGATAAATGTAATTGAGGAAATTAGAACTGTATTTTCTCATTAATTTTACACAGAAATATTATTGTCTTCTGCCTCATTCCAATTACTGCTTAATTAAAAAAATCTGAATATGACTGCTTGAGCAAACTCTTTATACTTATAGAGGGGGTTGTAAAGGAGCGTGATGGCATTATGACAACCAATTAAAACTAGTTTGTAGTCTGTTTCAGGAAGAACAGCGGACACATCTCTGCAAGACAGTTACCGATGGAACTGTATTTGTTTACACCAAACTGAAAAAATCAACATGCATTAGTTACAATTGCACTGATCGAAAGTACCTTAAACAATGGATGTTGGTTACCTTTGATTCACCCAGGCTCTTTCAGTGTAGTAGACTGTGGCCAGGTAGAGTTTCACTGTGAACCACCTGATGGACCCCTGCATTCAGCTGAGGAGCACACCGTTGTCACAGATAGTGACGATGAGAAGCAAGATTTCACATCCACGGCTCTCATTTCCATGTCACAGCGTCAGTTAGAGCTCTGTGCCTGTCAGAATACATTAGTCTACTCATTTACTGAGCAGCTGCCCTTATCCAATGCAATTTCCATTGCTTGCAATTTTCGTTGCTTACATTTTCTGGACAGATGGATGTTAAAGGACAATTTCACTTTCTTTCCACTTGATGTCAGATGGTTACTCACTCTGAGAAATTAATGAAAGCAACCAGGTCATGTTAGCATTCTTAATAATTTTGCTCTTCTGAAAATCAATTCTTTGATTCAACTTAAAAGTGATTTGGCCAACAAATAATAATAAATAAACGTGCCCCATTACTTCCATGTTCAGACCTTAATGGATGTTTAAAACATATCAATCAATTATAAAAATTCATTTAGTAGGTTTTTTGGCTTCAGTGTTCATTTAAAGGTGAAATAAAAGGCGATGTGTTATCTAACCAAAGGTTAGTTAAAGAAAGTAAACTAGATCTTTAAGTGTGTAGAGTGAATTGCTTTTCAGGTGGTAGCCTAAACCAGGACTGTTCCCAATGGACACCCGAGTTGCAATGGCAAAGCAAAACATGGCTCATAGAAACGGTGACCATACTGATGCACAAACAGTAATCCGGATCATGGTAACACATTTATGTACCACCTACAGTACACTACTCATCCTGAGACTTTAGGGAACACTAAGCAGACGTGAAAGAAAGAAAAACAGAGTTTTGGAGTTTCACAACAAGATTGTTAGAGTGAGTTTATTGTTGAAGGGTACACATATATTTTTTGCAAATTATACTTACTACTGCCTACCTCTAACATTGTGGGGGAACATGTTTTTTCCTCTTTTAAATGATTAAAATTTAAATGTAAAATGGTAGGATGAGTGCTTTTGATTTGAGAGAGAAATAAAGTTGGGTGCATTAGATTTGAATAGGTCTTTTTGGACAGGTGCATCATTCAGGTGAATAGAATCTGAGACTGTTGTTGATAGAAGAATTATGCTAAGATTTGTCACATCCTCTTTTGATCACACTTTGCATTGGTATATACTATAACCTGACAGCATATCTATAATATAGAAATGTCTGCTTGTAGTGAAAGTAATTTCCATCCTATTTTAAACTCAACATACTGTGAAATACACATCCAACCGTAACATAAATGTAGACAACTTTTGCCCGGGGACAATGAGACGTGCACTGTTACACCAATTATTGTCTTGACCATGTCTATCAGTTTAGCTAGTCTCCATTGTATTTCCTACAAGAGAGAACAGGAATCTTTATTGCCGAACTTGGAGCACTATCTGCCTATTTTAACACTAAACAATCTTAGATAAGGTCTATGATAAACTATTTCTGAACTAAACTGTCGATGTAGAGAGAAATAATTAAGATGATAATGATGATGTGTTCTATTACCATTGATGGGATCAAAGACATATTTGACATCAAAGGCTTGAACTGCCGTTTGTGAGGCTCTGTGCTTCAACACCTTTTTACCTGAGTGTGGCCCAGATAATGTCCAATGTACGTCTACACAAAGTCTGTTGCCCTCTGGTGGCCACTGAGCACAGTTTTGCTCTGTCTGTCATGAATTGCTCTACTGTATTGAGCATCGGAGCGGAATGACTGAACCACGTGGCCTACTGAAGGAAGAATTCAGACCATATTTGGGTAAGAAGCAGAGGTAGTTGGAGAAATATAATTGTGGTGGCTATTACATGATGTTATTTGCCACTTGATGCATGGGTGCTGGAAATGTGCTTTTGACTCGCAAATAATATAATGTTCAATCAGAAAAAAAAGGTTAATACTGTAGTGAAGATGATGGTGATGACTAATCAATTTCATTAATATTGTTAAAAAAACACATGCATCTCAATCTTTACCAATGCATGCCTACTACCTGTTTACATGTGATATATACATCAGACCCACCCCCTGACAACTACGCAACATAAATACTAACAAAAATGCTTCTAAAATAATCCCTCACAATTCAAAAGCAGCTATGACTGCAATGGTCTGCCATGCAGCGTTTGAATATACTGTAGTAAAAAAATGTATGTACTTCTACGATGCCATGTTGCTCTCTAGCGACTCCTTGTGGTCAGATCGGGTGCCTGTAAATTCTAAAGCGGAAATATGCACTCCCGACAAAGTCTGGACATGCTACTGATAAGACGGCGGATGGTGTCCTGGGGGACCTCCTGCCAGACCTGGATCAGGGCATCAGTGAGGTCCTGGACAGTCTGTGGCGCTACGTGGCGACATCTGATGCACCGATACATAACATCCCAGAGGTTCTCAATTGGATTCAAGTCTGAAGAATGTGAGGGCCAGTCAATGGCATCAATGTCTTCATCAAGCAGGAACTGCCTACACACACTGGCCACATGAGGCCGGGCATTGTCCTGCACCAGGAGGAACTCAGGGCCCACTGAACCAGCGTATGTTCTGACAATTAGTCTGAGGACTACATGCTGGTAGCTAACAGCAGTCAGGCTACCGTTGGCTAGCATGTGGAGATCTTTGCGACCCTCCAAGGATATGCAGACCATTAATGACCCACCACCACAACAGTCAGGCTAGAGGATGTTGCAGGTAGCATAGCATTCACCATGGCGTCTCTAGAGTCTTTCACATCTGTCACGTGCTCATCTTGTGGAGAGAACGATCACCAATGGTAGACCTGCCAATTCTGCCAATCAAGCTGCATGGTGCTGGGCTGTGAGCACAGGACCCATTAGAGGACGTCCGACCATCATGCCACCCTCATGGACTCACCAGTAGCCTGCTGGAGGTCATTTTGTAGGGCTCTGGCAGTGCTCCTCCTGTTCCTCCTCACACAAGGAGCAGATACCAGTCCTGCTACTGGGTTGATGCTCTTCTACTGCCCTGTACAGGTCTCCTCGTTTAACGGCCCATCTCCTGGTATCGCCTCCATGCTCTTGATACTGTACTGAAAGACACAACAAACTTTCTTGCAACGGCACATATGGTTGTGCCATCCTGGAGGACCTGGACTACCTGTGCAACCTGAATGGGCTGCAGGTACCTCCTCATGCTACCAGTAGTGACAAGGACACTAGCAAAATGCAAAACTGAAGGAGAATCAGTCAGGAAGGATAAGGAGAGAGCAATGATCTGTGGCCACCACCTGCAAAACCACTCCCTTTTTGGGGGTTGTCTTGCTGTTGACTCTCCAGTGCACCTGTTATCACTTTCATTTGCACCGATACAGGTAACACTGATTCACAATTGTTTGCTTCTGGGGAGAGCGATATCCATGAAGTTTAATTGACTTGGTGTTATACTGTAATGATTACATGTTCCCTTAATTTTTCGAGCAGTGTATATTTGGGTTGACATGCATACAAGCATCAAACATCCTTTTTATCCAAATAAGGTGATAAATAAACATGAAAAGTAAAATCCTCATTACAGTCTAATTGTGCTGGGAGTCAATGGGAAGATTGAAATGTTTTCCCCTACTGCATCTTTTCCCCAAGCGTTGCCATGACATTTCCATTTGTTGGGTGGAGTTTTATTAACCTCTTTAAAGCATCAACAGTAAATGGTTTGCTGACTTACTTTAGCTTAATGACATAACTGTGTATGATCCCATAGCCCCTAGGGCAAAATGTGCAACAAGAATTAGAGACTCCAGGTCAAGTCCAGCTGCGAAGGCTCCGGGTTTGGTGGCACCTCAGCATTACGATGTAAAGACGACCACTGCACAAATAGATCCGACCGCACAAATAGATCCGACCACTGCACAAATCGATCCAACCACTGCACAAATAGATCCAACCACTGCACGAATCCGGATACACAACATAAATTGTGGTCCGACAATTTTTTCACATATTTTGAAATATTAACAACAAGCTGTTTCTGTTTTCTTAACCATTGGAAAAATCCCCATGACAAGATATTAGAAAATGTGTTGTACAAATGCATTTAGGTTGATGTATTCAGTTGTTGGAGCTATTTGTTTTGTTGTAGAGCCAGTGGCCAGACAGAAAGGTCTTGTGTCAGGGTCTTCCAAAGTAATAACTTCTGACAGCTGGTCAGGATAATGCTTTGTCACTGGCATCATTAAAGCGGACCCCTCTAATTGGGCAATGATTTCATTCATCATCTCGTTAGCAGGTCATATTACTGTGTGTGGAACAGGACCTAAAGGAATTATTTGCTTTACAGTGCATCATATTAATAACTATGTGAACACCGACAGCGACATGAGTTTTGTCTCAGGTTTTTACTCTCTCTATTCACATACCTGAAACTTGCATTGTCATTGGAGTCATAGTGTTTCATATCTTCCTACATACAGTACATTATTGTAACATGCCTGGTCCTCCAAGGTTTTCGGGTCAAAACGACCCTGACACAAACTTACCAACTGCAAACTTCATCTTAATTGTAAAACTTATCTTTAAACTTAAACTCAATGCCGGCATTGTACTTCTCTCTTGAACTTGGATTAAACAAACTGCACTGGCACTTGTTTTCAGATGCAATGTTCACTTAATTGCTTGTGTGTAATTGTCACAATTGTCAAGAAGTCCATACAAAACAATTGGAAAACAGAAGGTACATTGTCCCTGACTGTGTATACAGCAAATACTCAAATATATTATAATTATTATAGAAAAGCAATTTACTCTGCATCAATTCACCTCAAAAACTCACCTCCCAGTTTGTCAGGTCCAATTTATTTGATACAATTGATATTTTAGTCATCTTTAACTGAGACAGGCGTACAAGTTTACATATTCATACTATATAACCAGGATGGAATTTACAGCCACCCAAGCTACACAAGGAGTCACAACAGAGTTATATGTAACAAGGTACCCCCTAAATTAATTCAGAAAGCATCTATTAATGACTTCAAAATGTGAATAAATAAAGGTTTGCTTTATCACTATTTCCACAATGCTAATTAGGTTTCGTTATATTTACAATGTTTAGCTTTTTTGTTTTGATTTGTCAAACATAAAAGCACACACAGCGTTTCTTTATCAAAGAGCCTCAAGTTGAAAGTTCCTTGATTGACGGAACCCCTTGATTGATTTTAAAGCCTAATTACAGCCATCAGAGTTTTCTATCAGTCTGGAGCTGGTAATCCTCTGGTCAGCTCTCGGGAAGCGGACTGGAACACCCCACAACACTGTTCAGGGTCCAGCCCACCTCATTAACAACTAAGGGTAGAAGGGAGGAGAAAACAACAACCACACAACAGACAGCACTTCCATACTCCCAGACCAGAGCTAAAGCACCTCGCGCCAGCCCAGGGATTCTATGGTTTGTCAACCCGTGATTTTGGCAGATGTGGTGTGTGCTACTAGCCTAAAGAGAACATTAAGTGGACTGATCAGAAAACTTGGCCTGGTCTGGCAGCTGAGTGTCTTGGAGCTGGGCAAGCAGACTAGATACTGGAGGGCCATTGGTTGATTGAAACATGAGGCTCCAGAAGCTCTGTGACAGGATAAAGCCCGTCCACACACCGCAGGCCCAGGGATTACAATCCGTGAGAAGGAGATAAACAGATTACTCCTTAAACAGAATCTGCTTCTTGAACCTGGTCACTATCGACACACACGTACACTGACAGAGGAGTGACTTGGATTTCATGTACAGGCCCTGCAATTTTATAAAGTGGTCTGCAGGGATAATAGACAGACAAAAAGATCACAGGAACCCAGGATTATCATTTCACCTGCTGGGACTGGAGCCCGAACCGCAGTCTGCCAACCTCCTTCTGGATCCTTGACAGAGACTTCGACACACAACATCTACACCCTTCGTTTTCCCCTTGGACAACAGTTATACATTTTGAGGGGCTGTCTTTGTGTTCCCAGATGAAAACTGTTTGGTTCGGAAAGGACCGGAACTAGTCCATTATGCATTTGAGAACCGGCCTCTTTCTCACCCTATTTCTATTTACCCTTGCTGCCCCTCGAATCAAAGGTAAGCTACTGCTCAAAGCAGCTCGTAATAACATTGGCTCCAACTCTGTTTGGGTGTTTGTTCCTCGTCTCACTGAAGTGATGTTTTGCTTTGTTTTTCACGGTGTGCGAGTATGATGTGTGCATGCTCAGAAGAGTACAGTCACATTTCATTAGATCAAAGCAAAAGTTGTTGTTACAAAATTGGAATTGTAAACAAATATATTTGTCTGGTTGAGCATTTTTTTCCTGCTGCAGAACTTGCTGGACATAAGTTGAAAGTCAAGTGCATTTTTAGGAAAATGTTTGACATGCCTAATGCTTTACCTAAAAGGATTACGTGGTCAGCAGTGTGATCCACTTGACCTTGACCTACATTCAATCAAGGGCAACTTGTATTTAGACCTGATCTAGCCTGGAAATATTGTATCAGATCACCCTGTTATATCTGAATCCATTCAGTTTCACATTTATGTATTTACATTCAAATACAATAATCACAGTTAGAAAAGTGCTAGGCCACTTTATGTAAGTCCCTATTGGCTAAATTCATTTTCTTGTTGTCCATGATTGCATTTTCTAAAATTCTGCAACAATTTGCATTAGCAAACTTTGGAATGTTGAGTGCTAATTCTGGCTGGATTGTCTTCAGGCCGTTGATTATCCGGGAAGAAACAAAAGCATTCTGTTCTGCATGAAGCTGGACACTAATCTTTTCTGGCTTGTGACTCTCTGTGAGGCCCACACTGTTGTACCCTGCAATAGGGGCCAATTTCTCTACAGTCCATACTCCCCTTGTGTATGGCAGCACCTTCAGTTTTCACTGAGCATGTATCACATTGCGTCTTGTTTGCATTTCGTAAACGTACGAGGCATTTGTTTTCCTGCCTCCGAAAACGTCACATGTGGATGTATGTTTAGTTTTTTTTACAATTTTGTACGTATCAGCATGAGAACAGAAAAGACAAAAAACATCTTTCAAATGACTGAACAAGCTTTTGCTTGTGAAAGACCATATCAAACGACCTGGCAACAGCAGTATCACTCCACCAATCTGCTAATCTACTGAGTTTAATCATAATAATCTCTCCAACAATGCACTTCCTGGGGAAATATTTCATGTCTCTGGGGTCTAAGCATTAGCCTTTGTATTGTTTACACTGATTTCTTTGTGGCATTTTTGCCCTAATCCTTTATGCCCTAAAGTTTTCACGATAGTCTCTGAAGTTTGCCACCTGGTTCCTTTGAAGCTAATCTTGAGAAATTTGCTAATTCAGAATGTAGTGACTGAACTGGCCTGGTCTTGCATGACACCCTGGTACTACCTTACCGAGACAGAAGAGGCTAAAAAATGGAGGAAGATCATATATTATCTTATGTCCCCTGAATAAAGTTCAGCCAATTATGCCATACGGTTTCTTCATATGTCTTATTTACAACTACAGGACTGATCGACAGGACTTTGAAACAACCTTGCTCATAAAAGTTACGGTGGCAGATGCTGTTGTTGTCCTACTTTGTATTTAAACAACATTTTGTAGAGTGACACTGAGGTGTAGCTTTAAGACAAAATCAATGTACAATGATGGTTGTCAGCAGAAACAAACATTGAGCATTGATTCATTTTCATCAAGCATTTGTTACAGAGCATCTCCAAAGTTATTGGAGCAAGTGCTTGATGAAAATGAATCAATACTCAGTAGGAACGAACACTGAGCATTGATTCATTTTCATTGGGCACTTGCTCCAATACCTTTGGAGATGCTCTGTAACACAACATGAACTAGTTTTCCTGTTCTTCCAAAATTAGGCTTAGTATTGCTTAAAGTTGACCCAAATCTACACTCTAGGGTCTTTTTATATCCAATGAGGGCCAGTAGTCCACTTAGAAATCTGGCCAGTGGCCATTATGTAACAACTTTGACAGTTGTAGTTTCTACCATTTCTAAATATACTTAAATAAATACCATTTATAAATATACTCTGTCAGCTCAGGATAGACCCAATACTGTATGTTGTTCAGACAAATGAGCAGCATACATCATTTACATTTTATAATGTCAAATGACCAATTAAACCACTTATTCATTTTATTTTTTCACTTTAATTTAACCATGTAAAACTATTGATAACTGATTGTAATACATGCAGGTTAGGTTCTTCAGTCAGTGCCCCTGACAAAAGCACTGGCTTAGATCTGGAGTTGTTTCCCGGGGCACTGTAAATGGCTGCCCACTGCTCCCTTGAGGGATGGGTTAAATGCAGAGAATGAATTTCGCTACATGTATGTGTATGTGACAATTACCTTTACAAGTACCTTTACCCTTACTTTTGAGGAATACAAAGCATAACAGTGTGAAGACAACATTCGGTTTCAAATACAACACACAAAATATTCAAAAACAATCTATTTACAATACCCCAAAAGTCAATTTTCACCCCAAAAATGTAAATGTGTCAACTCACTTTTGTTGCAGACCTACGGGTTCAAGATTTATCTGGAATCCGAGAAGTAAAATACAGACATTTCCTTGAGAGAAGAGTGAAACACAACACCATTGTCAAAACGATACAGGAACTGGACAAACATCGGAGTAAAAGATCCACATTTTTCACCACTGGGGTGAAAATATGTCCTCAGGAGAAAATGAAGGATGTACTCTCCAGCCATCGGGTCTACTATAAACTAAGAGGTAAGGGCATTGTGCTATGCAACGCTGTTACAACAAAATTAAGCTGGCTGATAGTTGTTTTGGACACATGTTTCCTAAATGTAGGAAACCGCAAAATGGCCTAGTGGTTAGGGCATCTGATTTATTCTGTGAGCAAGAAAGTTAACATTAATTGCTACCAAGTCATTGCTGTCAATTAAAATTGGCTCTTAGCAACTTACCTGGTTGAACAACAGTTACAGAAATTAAGTAGTTAACAATATTTTGCTACATTATATAAAGTAATCATAGGACATCTTAAGGAAGCGAGATTAATAAAATATTCTAAAAACAGTGGCTCTTTACTTATACCCAAAAAACAGAGAAAAATAATTAAATCAAATAGAAAATAATTGTCACTAAACTTAGCAGGTTGATGTACTGTATCATTGCTAACTTCACATTTTTCATATTGAGACAAACTGAGCTACTGTAAGTATAAAACAAAATGCAGACAATCCTTTCACACTGTGGGTATGCCTTATTACAATAAATCTTTATTTTTTTTAACCAATTTTTAGTTAACAAATTTTTTTTTATCTCAATGAATTCTAGAAATAAATTTATTGTTAAGAATTGCATTAAGAATAATTTATGAAAAATGCAATGAAACCAATACATGCACCCATAATTGCATGTCTCAATATTTGAATATTAAATTGAATGGCTGGCATATTTCAGGGACTGTGACATGTTCAAATAATGGATATGCCATGGAAATAATGACTTCACCTTATGAAATAAAATGGTATACGAATATCCTGCAGACATTACGATGTAACATTCAACAGTAATTGTTAATAACTTTAGCTGTTATTCCTAGTAACAGATGAAAGCTTTAGGACATTTTGTGATTGTTTCTGACATGTTCTAACTTCAGGTACAATCATATTTGTTTTAAATATTCAAAGTGACATTTAACTGATATAATGTTAAAAGCTATCAAATCACTATAATTACTATTATTATATGTGAAACCTAAGCACAAACTAATCATTTGCTCAGATGTTCTTCCATGTATTAATGTAAATACATTTATTGACCTTTAAGTCTACCTGCTAATAATTGTTCTCCAACAAATGTAGATGTCTCCAGCAATTTTGAATTCTGTTTTACTATGTGTTCAGTTTGTCAGGAAGCGATATGGGAGGCTTTCCGTATATTCTTGGACAGAGTTCCAAACTCAGAGGAGTATAAACACTGGACTTATGCCTGCCAGCATGGATCTCTGTGTCTGGATGAGGTGGCAATGAACTTCAGCAGAACCCAGGAACACATTGACATGGTGGCTAGAGTGAGTACTAAACCCTGTGTGTATCAAAGTCATGTCACTGAGAAGAAATACCAGTAATATCAGGGCACAGACATTATGGGGGGCAGGGCTCAAGCACAAACAGGCTAAATATTATTTTAAAAAATCTAACACCAACCAAGAGGTCAACTTGTCAAGGGAGAAATGGGCAGGGGCTGAAGCCCTTCCTGAGGTCTATTTGAGCATGTGCTTGAGTAATACAGATGTAAAAACATGTCCTTTATTTGTTTTATTTGTTTTCAGAGAGTTTCTGAACAGAAGAATATCCATGAAGAAAGGTAAAAAAAGATATGTAAATTAGATAGAGGGCAATGTTTAACTGAGTGACCACTGAAATGGACAGGTTAAAAGTATGATTATGGTAGTATTCTGGAAAATGTACTCTGTGTTTAAGAGTGAAGTACTGTATCTGTGTTTAAGAGTGAAGTACTGTATCTGTGTTTAACAGTGACATAATGTATCTGTGTTTAACAGTGAAGTACTGTATCTGTGTTTATCAGTGAAGTACTGTATCTGTGTTTAACAGTGAAGTACTGTATCTGTGTTTAACAGTGAATTACTGTATCTGTGTTTAACAGCAAACTATCAACACCTGAAGGAACTGCGACTGTTAAATGTAAGTGTTCCACAATAAATAAAAATAAATGTACAACATTCCTGACTTAATACACAATGTTCACTTTGTAGGTGAGAAAACTCCATCAGACCTTTTTACCATTCCGACTGACGCAGAGGATGTAAGTCAGATAGCATTTTTGAGAGATGCTTTATAATCTCAGATGAATTCTCTCAGTTTCAGTCATGGACATTAAACCTTACATTGATTCCTTTCTTGCTACAGCATCCAGCCAGCCTGGTCCCTCAGGAAGTGATGCTTGAGGAGCAGGTAGTGGAGTTCAGTGTCACCATTGCTGAGCCCGGTTACAGCGACCTTATTCTGAGTGACCCTACGGCTCCGCAGTTTTACGATGTTACACGCAATCTCCACAACATGGTAAGACAAACCCAGAGAGAATATTAATGGGAATTTCTCTCTCGTTAGTATGAACTTATCAATGCCCCATTTAACACCCACCTCAGTGATCTCTATTCACTATTTGACTGAACCTCGTTACACACTCGGCACCTGACTCACTGGAATCAACTCCTTCATACGCAAAACCCCACTGTACCTGAATTCACTGGTTACCATAGGATCACCCACCAGCAGCCTGTGCTCAAGCGGGTACATCTCTCTGGTCAGCCCAACAGCCCATTCCTCCTTTGGTCACCACTCCTTCCAGTTCTCAGATGCTAAAGACTGGAATGAACAAAAAAGTCTCTGAAGCTTGACGACATCATCTCCCTCACTGCTTTTAAAGAAAGACTGTCAGTGTTACTGTCCAACCACTGTACATGCTGACTCTCCTCCATTTTCTGCACACTGCCTTTGCCCGTTTATGCTCCAGTGTCTTAGTCATGCCCGATGGTGTATTTTGCACATATTCACCTGGACAATCAGTTATCCTTTTACATTATTTGCACAATATCATTTGCACAGTTATGCTCAAGTGTTACTTTTTCAACCCGGAGTTGGTGTAGTGGTTTAAACTCCAGAATCCAGAGCACACGTCTCTGTGTCACCCTACCTGTCTCACCCTACCTGTTTCACCCTACCTGTTTCACCCTACCTGTCTCACCCTACCTGTCTCACCCTACCTGT
>JACXGM010025249.1:0-15386 GCA_016801145.1 Umbra pygmaea | reverse complement strand
TGTTGTAATTACTCTGCCCGTGGATATACCTAGATGTACTTTAGCCATCCAGCTATTCCGTTTTGACCTATGCCTGCTTGTTTGGATAACTGCCTGTGGATATACTCTTTACCTGTTCCTATGGAATGTCAAACAGGTCATTAAATAACATTGTGCTATTTGACATTGTTTTGAGTATTCCCTCAGTACAGACATTACACTGTTCCTCTCAAAGAAGTAAAAAGTGGAGACTGATACCTGAGTAGATGCAGAGATGCTTTATTAAAACCTTTTTTTTTTAAGTGAAAAGTAACCTACTGGATTTCTACTTGAGTAAAAGTCTAAAATTATCTGAATGGACTTATGAACCTAAATAATTTGTGATCTTAAATTTACTTGAAGTTCACAAATTAAATGTACAAGTAAAATAGTCACATCTGTCGATGGATAATATAAAATGGCAGAGGTGCTTCTTCTATGATACATTATAGAAACCTGTGTAAATTTGGAATCTGGAAAAAGAAAAAAATCTTATTAAAAATTACAGGCAACCAACAGCCTATACTATTCTACAAACAACTATTCCAATTGAATGATGAATATAATAAATGCAGGTTATACAGAGTCCATTAGGTTGGTCCAAAAGCCATTTCTCTCGATTAGACATTTACAAAAGCTTTGCCCCATAAACATACAGACTCCATCTTTGTGGAGAGGTTTGAGAACCACTGGTCTTGAGTAGGGCCATTCACATAACTTTTAAATAGCATGTGCTGACACTAGAAAAACAAAGGCACCCCACATAAAAAATATTTGCAACTGTGACACAGACTATTTGAGAATTGTTATTATTTTTGAATATTTGCTTGAGGAGAAAATAGCTGGAGGGACAAAGGTCACCCTCCGTAGCAGATCAGCCACTGTCTGGCCAAATCTGCTACAGTCGCTGCCGGTGTCCTGCACCAGCTTGTAGGTCCATCCTGCGTTTGTCTAGCTGTGCCATCTGCTTATCCAACCAGTCATCCTGGTTCCTCTTCTGTTTGGACTCCATCCGGGACACAGGTGACTCGGCTACCATTGAAGCTGAGGAGCTACACACAACAGGTGGTGGTTGGGTATACAATAGCTGTGTAGGTGAGGTTATATACAATGTATGGAACATTGCTGTATTAAGTGCTGTGTACACCAAGTGGCTGTCTGGACAGGAATTAAACAAACCTGACTTGAGTTACAGATTCCAGGCATACTACTTGGCCCTGTTATGACAGAAAGATCGATTAGGTTTTACTCTTACATTTATATAGTTTTATCAACATAGTATATTTTCACCAGTATCTGACTGGTGTCTATAAGGTGGCCTAGTGATTAGGGTATTTGCTTGGTGTCTATAAGGTGACCTAGTGATTAGGGTATCTGACTGGTGTCTATAAGGCGACTTAGTGATTAGGGTATCTGACTGGTGTCTATAAGGTGGTCTAGTGCTTAGGATTCGTCTTCTGTTTGGACTCCATCCAGGACACAGGTGACTCGGCTACCATTGAAGCTGGGGAGCTAAACACAACAGGCACAGGTGGTGGTTGGGTATACAATGGCTGTGTAGGTGAAGTTATATGTGAAATGTAGGAAACATTGCTGTATTAGGTGCTGTGTACACCAGAGATTCCAGGCATCATACTTGGCCCTGTTATGACAGAAAGATCAATTAGGTTTTACATTTATATAGTTTTATAAACATACTATATTTTCTGACCAGCATAATAAACCACAAAAAGATAAAGCAAAAAGGTACAGGTTCAAACCGAGTTACACATGAATACAAATACACAACAATTACACATAGAGAGAGGGGAAAATACAGTCAAACTTACGTGAGAAAAGTGTAAGTAAATGTACAATTAGTGCAAAGAAATCTGAGTTTTAGAGGTAGATAAAATTGGTAAGTAAAGTGGCAGGCAAACACAATGTAATAAATTAACACTTGAGTATGACTGTGCAACGGTTATTGTGAAAATAACAATTGATAAATAAGATACTGAAGATAAAATGCTGTGCAAGTCAGTGTGTACAAAGGCGCCATGGGGCAAACATATATGTATTTCACAGTACTGTACTGTACAAGCACAAAGACAATGATGATGGTTGATTAAAATAGACATTATTAACAGGATTTAAAATGAACTTTTTCATCCACCAGCTAAACAGTTAGTGAATGTTCAAATTTTACCAGCCACTAAATAGATTACTATTGTTTTTTGGCTGGTGAGTGAAGTTAATCTACCAGCCACCTACATATTTTACCAGCATTTGGCTGGTAAATGGTGCTAATTTTGAAACCTGATTAATAACCCCACACTGCTACAGCAGCTCTAAATAATAAAAAGATATGAAATCAGTAGCGCTATACAAACAGCATAGCATAAAATCATTTTCGGAATGTTTTGTTACATTTTTTTGCACAGACGTACCTTGGCGACATGTATATGGACAACCTGATAGCATTGTTAGCTAGCTAGCTTAGTAGCCCACATAAACAGAGGTATAAAACAAACTTGTATTTACCATAGATTGGAAATTCATCCATCGTTGTCCTTTTCACAAAACAACTCCGAGCAAAACAATGGCTGTATAGAGGGAGAGGAAAACCGAAAAAGCTACATTCCGGAAGGATGTATTATTTTGACCAATCAGGGTCCGCGTTGATACAGAGAGGTCTGCGTGGGTACGCCATTGATTTGACGCAGAAGCATAAAACAGGCTTAAAGAGGGAAACATGAAATGTTGGTGAAATCCAATAATGAGAAGGTAACTATAATCTGTAGGCTACCTCTTTGATCCTCCGAAAGGTCCCACCAACTGGGTGCTCAGTTTCTGGCAGGGCTGGTGAAGAAGGAGGTTTTGAATGGACAGCCAGACACGGTGTGCAGGCAGGAAGGTAGGCGTGTCACTGCGCCGATGGTCCACTTGCTTCTTCTGTCTGTGATTAGCCTTCTGAAACCCTTTGTGCACAGCATCCCAGACCTCGCATGCGTGATGGAACCATTCATCCACGCTTCTGTCTGTGCTGTTGTCCAAGGGGCAAGAACGGGTTGCTACCCCAAGAGGCATTGAAATGGAGTCCTGTGGAGGAATGCAACAGAGAATTTTGTGTATACTCAGCCCAGGGTAGAAACCTTACCCACTCACCCTGCTGGCCCTGACTGTGACAGCATAGAAACCTCCCAAGTTCTTGATTAATTCATTCCACGGCCTGTTGGACTGGGGCCGATATCCAGATATGATACTGAGCGTAGCTCCAATCTTGTCGAAGGAAGGCCTTCCACACTCTTAACGTGAATTGGGGCCCTCGGTCAGTGACAATGTCCTCCGGAAGACCATAATGTCTTAAGACCTATTAAAATAGTGCCTCAGCAACCTAGAGAGAGGAAGATAGACCAATTTATGGGATGAAACTGCAGGCCTTTAAAAACTGGTCCACTATTATTATAGTATAGCCCTTGGACAGAGGAAGGTCGGTGCCAAATTCTATGGATAGGTGGAACCAAGGTCGCTAAGGCACCACTAGGGGTAATAGTGTCACTGCAGGGGCGTTCCTGGGAGCCTTGGTCTGCACACATACGGAGCAAGATGTAATATAATGTTTCACATCTGAGACCATGTGAGGCCACCAATATTTTGTGAGAGTAGGTGAAGTGTTCAGATGATACCTTTGTGTCCAGTGGCTAGAGTAGTGTGCGCCCAGATGATGAGGTAATCTCTGATGCTTTCTGAAACATAGGTGCGACCCTGGGGTACGTTCCTGCTGCAGGATCAGGAGTGAGCATCCGACAGATATCCTCATCCATATCCCAAACCGGTACTTTTGGAGATGCTTTAGGACATCCCTCACATGCTATATGTGTTACGGTAGGGTGTTGGAGAAGACCAGGACAACATCTATATAAACAATGACTTGTTGATCCTACATATCTCTGAACATATCATCAATAAAAGACTGGAACACTGAGTGAGTATTTGTAAATCCGTAGGGCATTACGCAGTACTTGTAATGCCCAGATGTGGTGCTGAAAGCAGTCTTCCATTCATCTCCCACTCATATCTTCCAAGGCACAGGGCACGAGGGTTTGGGGGTAGCGGTACTTCACAGTGACCTCATTCAGCCTTCTGTAATCGATGCACAGGTGCAGACCAAATCCAAAAACCTTTTAGATAATGAACTAATCTCATACAATGTCTGGCAGAATGTATTTTTCTTCATTAGTGAAGTTCGACTTTTTAGGCAATACATTCAATTTAGCTGTGAGTGAATGTTCACTTCCATCCCACAGGCTGATGTATTATATAAATATATTATTTTATTTTTTTCATTTCAGACAGTGTGCATAAGCAAAATGTAACAGCCTACCATCTATAATATTCAATTTACTACAACAATGAGCTACCATGCGCACATCTAAAAACAAAACTATAATGGATCATAGAAGTAATGTGCCTGCACAAAAAAATATGAAAAGAACAACTCAGGTACTAGTACCATAGAATAGTGCTGGATCATAGAAACATTTGTGCCAAAAAGAACAAAATGAACAACTCAGGTACTAGTACAACACAGTAGTACTGGATCATAGAAGTGATGCACTTGTGTAAAAAATAATGAAATGAATGATCCAGTATAAATTGTATGTACATGTACCGGTCTCTAAAAAGATTGGTTAAAAAAAACGAATCATTCATGAATCACCCATCACTACAGGTATGGCATAAGAACAGAAGTATGGCAATTATAGGCTTGGTAAAGTAAATTTTTTATCATAGTTAAAAAAACATAAACATTTTTGTCATTCATCTAAACTAAAAGTTTACATATTCAAGAAGCAATTTTTTGAATAAAGTTAATTTACTGACAAGTACACTTCTCCTCCAAATGTCTAGATAAGGTGGCAGGTTACAATTTACATTCAGATTATGGAGGTACTTTACAGAGAGTCTCGGTGTTTCAGTAACATTAACATCTGCTTATCAACCTCAATTCAATGGACAAGTAGAGAGATTTAACCAGGAGCTCAGGAGAGTTTTCCATAGTTACTGCCAGGACAAACCAGGTGAATAGTCTGACATCCTGCCTTGGGCTGAGTAGGCTCAAAGTCCTTGTGCCACTCGTCCACTAACTTTACTTCTTTCCAGTGTGTCCTAAGTTTCCAGCCTGCCCTGGTACCTCAGCCAAACACATATCCCATCTCAGGATGACATGTTTAGTGAATCACCATAGTGAAGCTCCAGTATTTCATCCTAGTGACTTTTTATGGATGTTTACACACAGTCTACCCCTCTGCATGCCATAAACTGGCTCCACATTTCATTGGTCCCTTTAAAGTCTTGAGATGGGTTGAGGTAGTATTTATTTATTTGGTGACTGATGTAATGATGGCAAGTGGGTTGTAAAGTGGGTAGTAATATTTATACCTGTAATGTTCAGTAGTTTTTTTACTTGTCAATCACATACAAATAATATTTGGCCATCCACACCAGTGATGAAAATGTATGAATAGTTATTTTTATTTGTTTATTTCATTATTTCACTAATTTAAGCAGGTGGGTTAACTGAGAACCAATTTTTAGTGGCAACCTGGACAAATGTATACAATTACAAGATGACAAGAAACACCAAAATAATTTAAGAAAATAAATAAAAATATAGAATGTATACAAGAAAATGAACATCAAATTGCAATCAATACTGCACCCTACATATACAGATTGGGTTGACAGATTAAGTATGGGTATCGATAGTAGGTGGTATTGTTGAAGGATTTGGTGGGGGAAAAGTCTTACACTTACGAGTGGGGAAGATAAATGATAAATCTCCTAGATCATCAGTTACTTTTGGATTAGCAGATGTTAAAGTGTATATTGTGACAGGGAGGGCCATTACCTAACAGGGACCTGTAAAAAAATTGGTGCCGGTGAGTCTGGCGAAGTGTGTAATGAGTGTCAGGTAACATGTATACAAAGGTCACAGTGATGAGTGTGGCGAAGGGTGTTTGTGACAAAGTGGAAGGCAGTGTAGTCAATATGTTTAGTACAGATTTAATTTTCTTTACCAACAATTTACAAAAATTGATTGAAAAGCTCTGAAATGTAGATAGGTCGATGCTTTTTACAACTTTGTAAAGGAAGTTATCTTAAAAATATTTAGATTAATAGAGTTGAGCAAATGAATATGTAAGTAAAAATGGCATTACAATATATGACAATCAGGACAGAAAATGGTCAAAATTATATTTAGCTTATGTTTTAAGGATTAGATTGACAGGTAATATATATGTACAAGCCTGCCTTATTTGAGTCATTCTAACTCCATGCACAATGGGACTAAGAAGTGGTTGAACAATCTGACCATAGACTGATAAAAAAGTCTGAAATACAGCTGGAAGATATTTTAAAGGCCTATCAAATCTACTCTGGAGCAGATTTAAGGAAACACCAAAAGTAAAGTTGATTAGTGAGGCCAGATGAGGAGTACAGGTGCTGAAAGCTTTCTGTTTGGTCTCGATGGAAGATTTCAAACAAATATTCAGAATCCTTATATAAGAATACAAAATAGTAATCACTGGGACAACGACAGACAGAACTAGACCACACAGTCCATTGATGTTATTGACTGCAGTATCAGATGTTGAACAGGCAAGTTTCACTATTAGATAGTTGTCACAGTACACCTTGTCTATAATATTACCACACAATTGCAAACGAATAGTCAAAGACAATGTAATGATGAACCTTACGAAAGCACACAACCATACTATGCAAACCAAAACCCACACCCTATTGGGTGTCATAATTATGTGATACTGTAGTGGATAACATATAGCAAGGTACCTGTCATAGGACATGACTGCTAAATTGCTAAATTCAATAGTACCGTATGTGTACAAACCAATCATCTGTAGGTAACAGAATACAATGGAAATTGTATGGGAATCAGAAACCAGATTAGTCATGAGTGCAGGAAACAAAGCAGTGCTACCATACAACTCATTTACAAACAAACTGCACAGAAATTGATACATGGGTTTGTGAAGGCTTCTTTCCATACATATAACAACAATAATCACTGTGTTTGCAAAAACAATGGCAATGTACAACACAGTCAATATAATAAAATAAAAGTAGTTCAAAGGTCCCCCTTCATTATAACCATTTAGTATAAATGATGTGAATTGTGTTGAGTTCATTGAGTTCATCTTCTTCCGTGTAGGACCTATATTAGGGTTGTGGATGCATTCAGTTTACAGCACAATTAATAGAGTGAGAAAAATCTATTCCTTTCTATATTTGATACCTGATCTTTGATTAGCAATTGTTTTTTAAAGTGTCAGACGTATCACCATGGAACATGAGTAGAAAATGTAGCAAAACAAAAAAACTGAAGTGTAGTTAATTTTCCTATCTTAATATATGCCGCTGTTTTAGCATACCAGTATTTTGCTCTACCGTTGCAAAAAAAACCTTAAACATAATGTGAGAATTCAACAGGATGATGGTTGTAAATAACTGTGTGGTGATAAAAACCTAGAGGAATCCAGGTTTTAGTCAATTTCTCACTGTTTCTCTCCTCTCCATCCCCCTCTAATTTCCATTCTCTACGAATAACTTTGACTAATGTGTGAACAAAAAAAACATGTCTACCAATTTAAAAGAGGGTGTAAGTTTATATCACCTGATATTGTTCTCGTGCCTGTTGTGGTGTGTAGGCCTATTGTGCTTTCTTTGTCAGTGATCTATTCCATACTAAACAACTGTAACACCACTGACCTTTTATACAAATTAAAGGAAGAAAAAAACTGTAGTGTGTTTACTTGAATTCCATTGACACCAATAATTCATTGTTATGGTGGACATCTTAGCCTTACCCTAATCCCTAGGATATTGCACACATACTGTTCGAGCCTAGAACAACACCATTTAAAGATGGCTTTTATGGTGAGGTAGTATCATTGTACCGAAAAGACATTTCTGAGGAAAGTATTCATAATCTTTTTAGTTAAAACACTTCAAAGCTTGTTTCCAACTGTATTTTTCTACCATCTAAATAATTGCTTGTTGATAACATAACAGTCCAGCATGAGCAAGCCACATACAGGCCATGTGTAACAGGGTTTATTATTAATAGTTGTTAATTTCACCAAAACATTGTTTGTGTGTGTAGTTGTGCTCATTGCATCTACGTAGCTATGAGCATGCGCATGCAGGTCAGAGCTTTTTTGATCTGCATGTAAGGTGGGTTGCGTTGAATAAACTTCTCCTGATAAATGTTAATATATGTTTTATTTCACCAATTTAGTGGGTTTTAATATTTGTGTTCTAATATATATTATTTTCGATTCATATTGTGTGAATGCTGTCAATATTTGAGATTATTATTTGCAGTTATTAATAGATTTTCTGTTGGCAAAAGTTAGCTAACATTAGAGTGCTCTGTTTGCCACTTGGCTAGTACAACGTGCTCCAGTTTTCTTTAATCATAAGCATTCTATTTTTTTATCAGGAGTGGGTCTGTACACAAACAAACAACAGATGTTTAAATGTTTCAAATACAGGTATGGAGTTGTGTCATTTTGTTTAAATGTTTACTTTGAAAATGCCAGTCAGTGAATATGCACTGTGTAATGTATACCATATAGTTTCATGGTTCTCCTGCTTGTATAGTTCATCCCTGACAGGTTAGCTATATAAGTTGAGTCTAGCTGGTGGGGTTGCTATGGTGATGCTAATGTTTGATACAATTTCGGCAATATAACATAATGGACTTATTTTATATATATAGAGAGCCTTTTTGATCTGCATGCAAGGAGTGAGTCTGTACACAAACAAACAACAGCTGTTTATATGTTTCAAATACAGTAAACAACAAGAGAGACCCAGTGTAACGTTCCCCAGTTCCCCTTCCCTGGAAACTGCCACTTCCCTATTCTACATTGCACAGAGAACTACGTCTTCCCCTTCCTGGACTGATCTGAACTACGATTCCCATTCCCCAGTTCATCTTCCAGTAAACTACAGCTTCCCTGGTCTTGCCTACCCAGAACTACATTTCCCATACCCGGACTCAATTATCCAAATTCAGGACACCTGCTCTACTCTGTATTTAAGCCACACACTCTCATATTACCTCTTTGCGAGGTATTGTGAGTATTACTCTTCACTATTTTGAGCATTCTCTCATATTAATGATATTCAGGTTCGACCTTTTGCCTTGTTTAATGATTGTTCTGCCTAGGATTATTCCTCTGTACCTTAGCCTGTGTTTCAAATATTGTTATTCTGGCCTGAACCCTGCTTTTGATTATTATTCTGCCTTGGATCATTCCTCTGTGCCCTCGTCTTTTGCTGTTGCAGCCTTGAATTGGTAACCCCTGTTTAAATTAAACATTGTTCCTTTTAATCATTGGGAGTAATCATTACACCCAGCACTGCCTCCTGACTCCTTATTTAACAGAACACAACACAGACAAACAGACAGAGAACTAGACCGGTCACATTGGTGCCGTGACCCTTCAGGATTCTACAAGCATCGGTGTCATCCCGATCACCGTGGGGAGCTCATCTTTGTTTCAAGCAGAGATGGGCATAAATACAGTAATAGATTACTTTTCTGGGTTGGGCTAAGTTTACAACTTTTGGGAAGTTCCTCAGTCAGACACTAATGGCTCAGATGGCTCAGTGGGTAGTGAGTCAGACTTGTAGTCAGAAGGTAGCCAGTTCGATTCCCGACTGAGCCAAAATGTCGTTGTGTCCTTGGGCAAGACACTTTACCCTAATTGCTCCCAGGTCGTTGCTGTAAATAAGAAATTGTTCTTAGTCAACTCACCTGGTTAAATAAAGGTTAAATTAAAATAATGACCAGGTAAATGAAGTTCTGTAATTTTAGAATGTTTCCCATTGTTCCAGTTGAAGGTTTTCGTTTTGTGATAGCTCACTGGTAAGTTATGGGTCCCTATTTTAACAATCTGAAACGCAAGTATCAAACGCGAAACGCAAGTGACATTGTGGGAGGGTCCCGGGTGCTGTCGCTATTTTTCCAATGGGATAAATGACTCTTGCGCCCGACGCACATCTAAAATGGGTAGGTCTGAAGTATCTTCATTAGTCATAGGTGTGGTTTGGGCGTAACGTGCAATAAACCAATCAGAGCGTCATCTCACATTCCCATTAAGAGCATGCGCGCATGTTCCATGGCGGATTGCTATTATAACGGCGGATTATGGATTTTTCTTTTTTACAAAATGTAAATAAAGAAATGTCACAAGACATACTTTCCGATGTTTTGGGCTCACTCTCACTAAATCACAAGGTTAGGAATGCATGGTAATATTTTTGCAATGTAATCTAACAGAGCGAGATTATTTTGCTTGCCTCATTATTCTGTCAAATGAGCTCTAAGGAATTTTTGTTAAGTGGCAGGCAAAGGCACATGCATTTCAACATCACGTTAAGGATTAAGTCCTCTAATATTTCCTAATTTATGTCATCCACACATCCATGATTTATGGACATGTTGTGTTAAACAAAACAAGCCTTAATGAATGCTGCGACTAGAGTTGTGTAAAGTGCCTTCTGTATCCAAACTTCTGACGCACATTTTCATTGTGCCTAATGTTCGTTCAATTAGGCTACGCTGCGTGTTTGTGTATGTTTTTGATTGAAAAGCATTTTACGCAGTGTTGCTGGCATCAAATGGTGTAATCCTCAGCCATTTCTTCAACAGATAGCACTATCCCCTTCACAGCCACCCATCCAAGGGTGGATTCCCATCAAATATTGCAGAGTTTGCCATAAATGAGTCGTGGCTTGAGCCAGGGTAATTCGCAAAGACATGGGTGATTTAACTATTAAGCATTGCAAATGACTTGTATGTTGATTGAATGGGTTCCCCATAATTTATTCTGAATAATTTGGGTAAATGTGTAAACTAGATGAATGCCTATTATTTCCCCTCTTTGGACACAAACAATGATTTTCCTCATGTGGTAATATTTTCCTTCTAATTATGTATTGCAATAATGGGAACTGCTACATTTGTGTAGATAAGAGGAGCAATAAAGTGTATGCGCGTTGTGCACACGGTACATTATGGCCAACCATGCGCCCTTAAAATAGCATCTGAAAAACACGCCACTGACTTTTAACCAGGTTTTTCCTGGTCAGTGGCGGAATTGTTTTCGGGAACTGCAAGATAGCACCAGGGAACGTTTGCGCCGGAACACGCCTCTTCTTTTCGCTGAACCGCCCAACGAACGCAAGATCATTCCGTAATTTATAGACGCACCTCTGTGGAGGGAAAAGTCCCATATGCATCGGGTGCAAGATAGGAATGATACATGCCTTAGTGTAAAAATTCAATTGCGCTGGGTGTAAGATAGGGCCCATCAACTTTTTTTTTTACCTGGTCATTATGGTCGTACTGAGGAACTTCCCAAAAGTTGTGAACTCAGCCCAACCCAGAAAAGTAATCTATTACTATATTTATGCCCATCTCTGGTTTCAAGTTGGTCATATCAGATATGTGTGTCATTTTGTATGTGATTCACCAATTGTTTAGAACAGTTCTATAGTCCAAACAATATTTTTTTAAGGGTCAGGTACAAATACTAAAGTGTAGTATTTGGTTTGGTACAGTTTTTTATATACTTTTTTGTTTTCTTGTATTGCTATATTTGTCATTGAATCAGCAGATGGTTCAGAGGGGCCTATGGTTCCAGAAGGGGAGGTTTATTCTAATGTGAGCTTTGGCAGAGGGTGGTTGTTTAAAGATAAGGCACATACACCTAAGGTTGGTGGGATTAGAACCCCCATGTTTTGCTCCACCCGTCTCCAGGTCCCCCCTGGTGAATTGCAAATCCCACAGACTGCATCTCATATTGAGTTGGGTACTTTGATTTCTGAGTTGACCAATGTTATCGACCAAAATGGTGTCGGGGTCGATCCAGCCAAGGTGGAAGTGATATCTAACATCCCAAGAGAGGCCCTGATGGAGCAGGATGGCTGCACCCCATCTGTGAAGAAGCTCAAGTTCTTCTTGGGTATGGTCTTCTTTTACCAGAGTTTCATCCCTGGATGCTCGGCCATTGCCAAACCTCTATTTGCCTTATTTGCAGGACAGAGGGGGAAAAGAAAGACTGGACAGGCTGGGAGGAATGCCGGGCTGTTCAGAAAGTTGACTGCGGCAGACTGGACTCCCTTGTGTGAGCAAGCATTTCGCAGGCTCAAGGGTGAGCTTCTCAACTGTGCTGTGCTGGCTCATCCTGATTTTTCAAGGCCCTTCATCTTGTCTGTGGATGCATCTCTGGATGGATTAGGAGCGGTGTTATCACAGTTGCTTAATGCAGAGGATAAGGCACACCCCATCACCTTTGTGAGTAAAACCCTCAGCAAATCACAGCAGAAATATCCTGCCTATCGCCTCGAGTTTATGGCTCTGAAATGGAGTGTCTCTGAGAAGTTCAGCTACTAGCTGAAAGGGCACAAATTCACAGTCTGGACGGACAACAATCCTCTCACCCACATACTGACCAAGCCCAAGCTCAATGCTTATGAACAGAGGTGGGTTGCCAAACTGTCATTTTACAACTTTGACCTTAAAGGTTCAGTGTGTAATTTTTAGTGACATCTAGTGTTATGGTTTGTGAATTGCAAGCAGCCAGTCACTAACTTCCTACTCTTCCCTTTGCAAACACAAAAGCTAAGCTATGTTGGCCGACGTAGGACAAAATATGTCGTATCTGAGACAGCAGAGTAGATAGTCAAGCAATGAGGTTTCTTTAAATACAGATATTAAGAAATTATATTTACTTAATTATTCAGTAAAACCATGTTATTTTGAATGTTATTTTTACTTGTTCATCATTTATTCACTGACTTTATCTAGCTTGTTTCCATGTTAGTTAGTACAAGATAAGAAAAAAGTTGCTTTGAAAACATGTTTCCTTTATAAGAGCCTTCTATCTGGGAAAAGTCACACTGATGTTTACCAGTGATTTTTGCCTGCGTCACTCCCATATTCGTCTGGCTTCATCATGCTTTCGAAATAACAATCCAACTAACATTACATATTTTTTCTAACAGGGTACTAAAAGTTTAGTGGCTAACATGAGCTGTTATTTTGAAGGCTAACGTTACAGTTTTGCAGTAGTAAAAACAAAAAAAAATTGTACTAATCAGCTGTTTGTCTCACAAACGTAACCAGCACATTTCTCCCTACATAGCAAAGCCATTACACAGCGATAGAGGAGAACCACGTGAAACAATCCAACAACATATTTTTTCTAACACTGTAGTAAAGGTTTAGATGGCTAATATTTTGTTATGCTGTAGGGTGTAGGCTAACATTACTGTTTTGCGGTCAATAGTACTAATCAGCTGATTGTTGTTTATTTATTTATTTAACCTTTATTTAACCAGGTGGGCACGTTGAGAACAAATTCTCATTTAAAACGGCGACCTGGCCAAGATAAAGCAAAGGTGCAAGTACAGACAAAGTTACACATGAATACAAATACACAAGAATAACACAAAGGGTAGGGTAAGGGAGAAAGATAGAAAAGTGCAGTTGAATGTGCAGTTGAATGCAGTGTACAGAGTAGCAGGCAAATACAATGTAATAAGTTAACACTAGTATGACAGTGCAAATGGCAACTGTGCAAATAACAAATAACAATAATGTAATTAAACTAAAATAATGTTCAAGTCCGTATATACACAAAGGTGCTTATTTGGTAAATATAGACAAAGGTGCTTATTTGGAAAATACTAAAGTAATGGATCAGATAGGGAAAGGTAGTGTATGTGTGGGGGGGGGGGTCAGCAGGTGCAATGGTTGGACAGAAGCTCTGATAATCGAGATTTAAAGGAAGTGAGGGAGACAGTGGTCACGAGTTTCAGAGTCTTCTGTAGCTCGTTCCAATCGTTGGCTGCGGCGAACTGGAATGAATTTCGGCCAAAAGAGGTGTGGGCTTTTGGAGTGATCAGGGAGATGTACCTGGATGAGCGCAGGTTTCGGGAGGGTGAGGCAACGGTGAGGAGTGAGATCAGGTAAAGGGGGGTTAGTCTCAGGATTGATTTGTAAATTAGGTGATACCAGTGGGTCAGGCGCCGAGTGTGTAAAGAGGGCCAGTCCACTAGTGCATATAGGTCGCAGTGGTGGGTGTTAAATGGGGCATTGGTAATAAATTGGATGGCACAATTATAGACTACGTCTAGCTTTTTAAGTAGGGAGGTGAAGGCAGTTTTGTAAATGATATCTCCGAAATCAAGGATTGGAAGGATGGTCATTTTTACCAGGGTCTTTTTGGCAGCATAGGTGAAGGAGGCCTTGTTTCTGAGTAGGAAGCCAATCCTAGATTTTATTTTAGATTGGAGGATGTTAATGTGACGCTGGAAAGAGAGTGAACAATCTAACCAGACACCTAGGTATTTGTAGGTGTCCACGTATTCCAGTTTGGACCCATCCAGAGTGGAGATGCTAGTCAGGTTGGCGGGTATGGGAAGTGTGCAGTTGAAAAGCATGCATTTAGGTTTGTTGGGATTTAAGAGCAGTTGAAGGTTATAGAAGTAATGTTGAATGGAGTCTAAGCTCTTTTGGAGGTTAGATATACAGAGTCCAATGAAGGGCCGGATGTGTATAGAATGGTGTCATCCGCATAGAGGTGAATCTGCGAGTCACCAGAGTCATGAGTGACATCATTGATATACACAGAAAAAAGTGTCGGCCCAAGAATCGAACCCTGTGGCACCCCCATAGAGACATCCATAGGTCCAGACAGCAGACCCTCTGATTTAACGTGTTGAACCCTGTCAGTAAAGTAGTTGGTGAACCAGTCGAGACAGTTTTTGGAGAAGCCAAGGCTGCGGAGTCTACCAATCAGGATTTGATGGTTGACTGAATCGAACGCCTTGGCTAGGTCAATAAAAACAGCGGCACAGTATTGTCTTTTATCAATGGCATTAGTTATATCATTTAAGACCTTGAGTGTGGCAGAGGTGCAGCCATGGCCAGCTCGGAAAACTGATTGCATAGCAGAGAGTGTGCTGTTGGATTCTAGATGTTTGACAATCTGATTGTTAATCTGGCTTTCAAAGACTTTAGAGAGACAGGGCAGGATGGATATGGGTCTATAACAGTTAGGGTCGAGAGTGTCCCCCCCTTTGAAAAGAGGGATAATTGCAGCTATTTTCCAGTCTTTCGGGATCTCTGAGGATACAAGCGAAAGGTTAAACAGGCTAGTAATGGAAGCTGCAATGATTGCTGCAGAGAGCTTTAGGAATGATGGGTCCAGGTTGTCTAGCCCAGCAGATT
Organism: Umbra pygmaea; assembly: GCA_016801145.1. Classification (NCBI taxonomy): domain Eukaryota; kingdom Metazoa; phylum Chordata; class Actinopteri; order Esociformes; family Umbridae; genus Umbra; species Umbra pygmaea. The sequence goes on along the minus strand of JACXGM010025249.1, from coordinate 55 downwards.
TGAAAGTGTCTAGCTTTTGCAGTTCTCTTAGGACATTAACTAATTGAATTTGGGT
>JACXGM010025248.1:0-15387 GCA_016801145.1 Umbra pygmaea | reverse complement strand
AAGTTACCAAGGTGATCCTTAAGGGCACTAAATGTGTACAGTTTTGTCTCTCAGGGTACAAAAGTGTCCCATTAGAGGTACAGATATCAATGGTAAAAATATGGACCCATGCTGAAAGGTACAATATTTGTACCTCAAAAAGGTACAGCCCCAGCGACAAGCTTAGGTACATTCTTGTACCTTCATTTCTGAGAGTGTACCTGTGAGAAATAGGTGCAGGATGGGATTTGGTATCTTTTATCTAGTTCATTCAGAAGCTTCTTAAAGACTTCTTTATCGACTGTATAAATAGGCATCATGTCTTCAGCCAAATACGATGTTACAGCATTGGTGATTTCGTTGTCTCTTGAAACTCTTGTATGTACTGCCACTACCAAAAGAACTCGCTATCGATGTTTGCTTTGCTAGCTCTGGCGTATTAACTGCTGCATACTTTTTTGGGATATTACTATGCACTCATTGTTCAGTGTCTTGTGGTGGTTTTTTAGGTGAGAAAAAAGGTTGGTTGTATTGCCTCTTACCGCCATACATTGCATAGTGCATTAGCCTCAACAACATCTGTTGGCTTAAAGCCAAAATACTTCCATGCTGGCGAGTATGCATTGTTTTTGCCTGCTAATGTTTCCTCTTCAATCTCCATAATTTTATTGTTTTCTTGAGCCACACTCGTGTTCTTACTTTTCTGTCTCTTCTTTCCTTTCCCTCCACACATTCGCTTCACAGTTTACACTCTGTTCTTTCGCTTCTCACTTCATTTGCTGTCTCTATCTCCCTCTTCACTCACGCTGTTGAAGGGTGCATGTGTGACAGGGCAACTGAACAATGAAATATGCAGGCTCTAAATTGATCACAACACACAGCCCCCGCCGCATCTCTCAACAAAATAAATGGATTATCGCATAGTTTTTGGGACATTTTCAATATTGATATTGCGTAGCGTGACATTGCAAAAACAATATTGAGTCGATACTTCATGCACCCCTACTTCACCTATGCTGCCAAACACACCCTGGTAAAAATGAATATCCTATCAATCAGTACTGTCTATAACAGTACCGGTTTGTCACCATTTGTCGCCCGATTTAACACCCACCACTGTGACCTATATGACCTAGTAGGTTGGCCAGTGCTTGAAGTGGGCTGGTACTCACTGGTACACCGTACCGGGAGATATTCGTCTTACGATGTAGCATACTAGGAGACTTTCTTGCATACCAGCAATTATCATAAACAGTATCCTTCATTGTCAGTCTCCAATGACTAATTACATGGATCGGTCCGTTTCAGCGACAGCCTATACCCTATTCTTCTGGATTACTGTCAGTACACTCTGGGTAATGAAGTTTAACTCTTGATTCAAATGGAAATTAACCATTATCAGGCCTTGGAGAACCTGTCCACAACGGTCAAGATTGCAGTATTACCCTCCGATGGGGGTAAGTCGGTAATGTAATCAATAGATAAATGTGACCAAGGCTGTTGTGGCACAGGAAGAGGCATTAACTTCCCTGAAGGTAGGTGCCTCAGCGCTTTACTCTGGGCACATACTGAGCAGGAGGATACGTAAACCTTCACGTCCTAAGCTAAGGTTGATCACCAATACCTGCCAGTCAGGCAGCGAATGGTGCGGCCAATGCCAGGATGACCAAATGATAGAGTGATGTGAGCCCAGCTAATAAGCCTGTCCCTAAAGGAATCCGGTACAAATTGGCGATCCACAGGACACCGCGCAGGGATGTTTACAGTGCACAGGACACTGCGCAGGGATGTTTACAGTGCACAGGACACTGCGCAGGGATGTTTACAGTGCACAGGACACCGCGCAGGGATGTTTACAGTGCACAGGACACCGCGCAGGGATGTTTACAGTGCACAGTGGCTGTTGGATCTCTGTGTCTATTTCCCACATAACGGGAGCAACAATACAGATGTCTGGCACTATGGGGCTATCATCCATCACCCGATCCTCTGAGTCATGCTGGCGTGAAAGAGCATCAGCCTTACCATTCTTGCTGCCTGGAATGTATGAGATGGTGTAAGTAAATCTGGCAAGGTAAAGGGACCATATCCAAGGAAATGCGATATCCGAGAAAGGAGTCATTGAAAAATCAACCAGTTCTCTGCCTTTACATATAAATCATGCTCCAGCAATCTCCCAAGCACTCGGCGGACCAGTGCAACATGTTGGTCGCAGGTGCTTGTGTACACCAATATATCATCTATATACACAAACACTCCACAACCAATCATGTCCCTGAAGATTTCATTCAAGAATGCTTGGAAGATTGCCGGAGCATTCATAAGACCCTATGGCATGACTAAATATTCGTAATGGCCAGATGTTGTACTGAATGCGGTCTTATGTTCGTCTCCCTCTCAGATACGCACAGTATTATAGGCACCTCTGAGATAAAATTTTGTAAAGAAGTGAGCGCCATGTTTAGACTCAATACAAGAAGAGATAAGTGGAAGAGGGTAGGTGTAACAAATTGTGATTTTTTTAATGCACAATAGTCTATGCATGGACGCAGACCACCGTCTTTCTTCTTTACAAAATAGAAACTCAAAGATGCAGGTGATAAGGAGGTACAAATGTATCCCTGTTGTAGTGATTCCAAGACGTATGTTTACATTACCTCAGTTTCAGCATACGTAGGGACACACATGACCCCTGGGCAGTACAGAATCTGGTAGGTCTATGGCACAATTCCAGGGCCAATGGGGTGGTAATTTAGCTGCCCTGTGTTTGGAGGAAACATGGGCCAGGTCCGAATACTCAATAGGGATGGGAGTGTTGGAGGCACTGTCTGGACTTTTCACCGTGGTGGCCCTCAGCAAAACCAGAATGCATCTACCCAGACACCCTTGCGACCACCCCACAATGGACTTGTCAGGCCAAGAAATAGAAGGGTTATGATAAGCTAATGAAGGACAGCCTAACACTATGGGAGTTGATTGGGTGTCTATTACGTGAACAACTCTCTGTTCAGTGTAGTTTCTTAAAAATGTCATAGTAATAGGTACAGTAGCATATTTCACTAAACCCGACCCTAATGGTCTGCTATCCAAGGCATGAACAGATAACGATTTTTCTAGTTTGCACAAAGGTATGTGTAAGTCGTGTATAACATTGGTGTCTATGAAGTTCCCTGCCGCGCCCGAATCTACAAGGGCCTTAAAGTGATGGTTCGGAGTAATATAACCCTAGGGTCCTTTACACATTAACCTCGAGCCAAACAACTCCTCATAAGCTTTTTTCCCTTGTTATAACATTGGTCAAGTTAGCGCTATCAGCCGAATGGCTTAGTGCAGGCGCTAATGGAACCAAGGGTGTATCTCGTCAATAACCCCACTTATAATGCCTGGAATGGTATCAAGCTTCTACAGTAGTACAAATAGGATATGCACTTATAAAACGAGGCTTTGAAAAGTTTGTAAGTACACCAGAAGTATATTTAAATAACACTTGCCTGATGGCTGCTTCTCTTGGATGCTAGGTAATACATGTTGTTCTCTGTGCATGATGTTGCGGGATATCACAGAAGTGCAGTTCTTCAACAAACAAGACCTGTGGAGTGCTTACAATCTCGTTAGCAACAATAGGGCCAGGAGACAGAATAATCAACAGTAATCCGCTGTTATAATAGCAATCCGCCATGGCACAAGTATGCCTGCTCTTAAATTGAATGTGAGATGATGGTCTGATTGATTTATTGCACGTTACGCACAATCCACACCTATGACTAATGTAGCTACTTCAGACCTACCCATTTTAGATTTGCGTCGGGCACAAGAGTCATTTATCCCGGCTGGTATTATAGCAACAGTGCCCAAGATCCGCCCACAAAGTCACTTGAATTTCACGTTTGATACTTGCATTTCAGATTGTTAAAATAGAGCCCCTTGTCTTTTCAGGGAAATCCCTGCATTTTCCAGAAGGACAACACCAAACCACATTCTGCCTGGATTACAAGCACATGGTTGCATAAGCAGACCATATAGCAGTGCAGCTGAAGACATGCATAATGGATGAATGGGGGACAATTCTGCTTGCTAAACCTAACCAACTGGTGTCATCAGTGCCCAAACAATTAATAAGTGTTATTAAAAGAAATTATGATGTTACACAGTGGTAAACTGTGGACTGTCCCAACTTTTTGGAGTCTGTTGCAGTCATCAGATTTTGAAATGAGTGTATATTATCAAAATAAAATATATTCACACCAGAGGAGAAATGTACAGTTTAGTTAGTTTCTAATTTTTTCAGTTAGGTGGCCTGTTTTAGGATGGGAGGCTGTCACAATGGAAATCATATCTATAGATGGGACAGGGGTAAAAAAAAATACTATATGGTGGGTTTCAAAAAGAATGTAAGAACCAAAATGAGCTTTCATTTAATCCTGTATCATGAATGCAATTCCTCTAAGCCAGGTGGTCGATCATGCAGGCTATTCATGCTCAGGCACTTGTACAGAAACTCAAGAAATGTAACTGTGGGACTGTGGCCAATGAAATATTAAACCTCTTTCCTACCCTTCTATAAAATATGTAATGTGTTCCCTGATGCCTGGGATTATGCACTGCCAGATTGAATCGGGTGAAATTGGTGGCCCACTTCAGTCTCGTACGCCGGAGCCAATGATGCTCCTTGTTCCTGTAAAAAGTTATGTTAAAGCAAGGCCTCGAAATACCAGTAAGACACAAATAGCCTTAGCAAATGACCAACTTCCTTCAAACACACATACCTAAAACTTTTTTCCCCCCAATTTTCCTCCCCATTTCCCAGTAACCCTGCCTTGTCAGCAGCTCTGTGACTCCTTGGACAGATTTATGGGATGGTGAGGGGCACATACATGGTGAATCCAACCACATATCACCCAGCTGCCAATTCTTGTCGCACTGCTCATCCAACACTGAAGCCTTTAGCCAGATCATGCACATGACGATTACGTTCACAACTTTACTTTTGTGATTTAAATTACAAGCGCCCGATCTGCACACAAGGAGTCACTGGAGAGTGACGTGGCAGGATATATAATCTGATTTATCTAACCCAAAGCCTGGGGAGTGCTATGCTAATTCACGCTGCCTCATGCAGGAGGTCCTGGGAAAGTCAGAGAATTAATGTTCAGGCTCGAACCACTGACCATCATCACATAGACTGTCCTGCAATGCAGCAACTTAGGCCACTTTGCCACGTGGACCCCCATGTTCACCTACATTTTGATAAGTAGAAAACAGCTTTATCGCCAGGAATCCACATTCACCCTTTGGAATGTTTCTGGGGTTGGTGGGGTTAATGAACGATCAAGACCATTAGGCCCATAAATGAAAGGTTGCTGGTTCAAATCCCATTGCCAAAAACTTTTCAAGAACCCAAAGCGCTTTACACAGTGAGGGGGAAAGCCCACCTCATCCACCACCAATGTGTAGCACCCACCTGGGTGATGCACGGCAGCCATTTTGCGCCAGAACGCTCACCACACATCAGCTATCATGTGGAAAGATGAGTAGTTATATATGCCAATTTGGAAGGAGGGGGATTATTAGATGGCCATGATTGAGGTGCGGCCTGGTTGGGAATTTGGCCATGACACTGGGGTTAACACCCCTACTATAACTGCCATGGAATATTTAATGGCCACAGAGAGTCAGGACACCCATTTAACGTCCCACCCGAAAGACGGCACTTTAAGCAGGGCATTGGGATTGATCTTTAGACCAGAGGGAAGAGTGCCCCCTACTGACCCTCCAACGACACTTCCAGCAGCACACTATTTGTTAGCACCTCAGCATTTTGACAGTACTAACACTGAAACAAGCCTTTGCCATTCTGAAGCTGTCATGACATAGCAGGGACAATTATGTATGTTGTGCATAACTGAGTGTATGTATACAGTCATATGCAAAGGTTTAGGCACCCCTGACAATTTCCATGATTTGCATTTATAAATAATTGGATGTTTGGATCAGCAACTTCATTTTGATCTATCAAATAACTGAAAGACACAGTAATATTTAGGTAGTGAAATGAGGTGCATTGGATTAACAGAAACAGTGCAATATGCATCAAAAATGAAATTAGAAAGGTACATACACTCACCTGAAGGATTATTACTTCATACTAATACTGTGTTTGACCGCCTTTCGCCTTCAGAACTGCCTTAATTCTATGTGGCATTGATTCAACAAGGTGCTGAAAGCATTCTTTAGAAATGTTGGCCCATATTGATAGGATAGCATCTTGCAGTTGATGGAGATTTGTGGGTTGCACATCCAGGGCACGAAGCTCCCGTTCAACCACTTCCCAAAGATGCTCTATTCGGTTAAGATCTGGTAACTGTGGGGCCCATTTTAGTACAGTGAACTCATTGTTATGTTCAAGAAAGCAATTTGAAATGATTCAAGCTTTGTGACATCGTGCATTATCCTGCTGGAAGTAGCCGTCAGGGGATGGGTACATGGTGGACATAAAGGGATGGACATGGGCAGAATCAATGCTCACGTAGGCCGTGGCATTTAAACGATGCCCAATTGGCACTAAGGGGCCTAAAGTGTGCCAAGAAAACATCCCCCAAACCATTACACCACCACCACCAGCCTGCACAGTGGTAACAAGGCATGATGGATCCATGTTCTCATTCTGTTTATGCCAAATTCTGATTCTACCATCTGAATGTCTCAACAGAAATCGAGACTCATCAGACCAGGCAACATTTTTCCAGTCTTCAACTGTCCAATTTTGGTGTGCTCTTGCAAATTGTAGCCTCTTTTTCCTATTTGTAGTACCCGGTGGGGTCTTATGCTGTTGTAGCCCATCCGCCTCAAGGATGTGCGTGTTTTGGCTTCACAAATGCTTTGCTGCATACCTCGGTTGTAACGAGGCGTTATTTCAGTCAAAGTTGCTTTACAGGTCAGCTTGAAGCAGTCGGCCCATTCTCCATTGACCTCTAGCATCAACAAGGCATTTTTGCCCACAGGACTGCCACATACTGGATGTTTTTCCCTTTTCACACCATTCTTTGTAAACCCTAGAAATGGTTGTGCATGAAAATCCCAGTAACTGAGCAGATTGTGAAATACTAAGACCTGATCGTCTGGCACCAACAACCATGCCACGCTCAAAATTGCTTAAATCACCTTTCTTTCCCATTCTGACATTCAGTTTGGAGTTCAGGAGATTGTCTTAACCAGGACCACACCCCTAAATGCATTGAAGCAACTGCCATGTGATTGGTTGTGTAGATAATTTCATTATTATCAAGGAGAAATTGAACGTGTGTTCCTAATAATCGTTTAGGTTAGTGTAAAATAGGGCACCCTTTTGGTAATTTTGTTGATTTAAATACCTGTAACTTTCCTAGCACTGATTAATTGGAACACACAATTGGTTTGGTGAGCTCATTAAGATTTGAACTTCATAGACAGGTGCATGCAATCATGAGAAAAGGTATAAAGGTGGCCAATTGCAAATTGTTAGTCTGTTTGACTCTCCTCTGAAGAGTGGCAACATGGGGGCCTCAAAACAACTCTCAAATGAACTCAAATTATTTTTCACTATTATGGTTTAGGGGAAGGCTACAAAAAGCTATCGCAGAGATTTAATCTGTCAGTGTCCACTGTGAGGAACATAGTGAGGAAATGGAAAAACATATGCACAGTTCTTGTTAAGGCCAGAAGTGGCAGGCCATTGGGCCAAGTAAAATATCGGAAAGGCAAAGGCGAAGGATGGTGAGAACGGTCAAAAACAGCCCAAAGACAACCTCCAAAGACCTACAACATAATTGTGCTACAGATGGTGTCACTGTGCATAGTTCAACAATTCAGCACACTTTGCATATGGAGAACCTGTACGGGAGGGTGATGCGGAAGAAGCCATTTCTGCACACACGCCACAAACAGAGTCGATTGAAGTATGCAAAATCACTTTTGGACAAGCCAGCTTAATTTTGGAAGTAGGTGCTGTAGACCGATGAAACAACGATGGAGTTAATTGATCAGAACAAGTTATACATGGCGGCAAAATAACACAGCATTCCAATACAAACACTTGCTACCCACAGTAAAATCTGGTGGAGGTTCCTTCATGCTGTGGGGCTGTGTGACCAGTGCCGGTACTGGGAATCTTGTTAAAGTTGAGGGTCGCATGGATTCCACTCAGCAGATACTTGAGAATAATGTAGAGGAATGAGTCGCAAAGTTGAAGTTATGCCGGGGCGGGATATTTCAACAAGACAACGACCCAAAACACTGCTCAAAATCTACTCTGGCCTTCTAGCAGAGTAACAAATATAATGTTCTGGAATGGCCATCCCAGTTCCCAGACCTGAATATATTTGAAAATATGTGGGATGATTTGAAGCGGGCTGTATATGCTCGGCAACCATCAAACCTAACTGAACTGGAGATGTTTTACAAGGAGTAATGGTCCAAAATATTTTCATCCACAATCCAGACACTCATTACAGGCTATATGAAGCATCTTTGCAAGGCCTTAGGCCTTTCGCACCTCCAACGGCGCCTTTGGTGGACTATGCACAACAGGGGCATCCTCTTCCCTGAGGCAGGCCAAAACCTGACTGCATACTGCACGGTTTTGCTGCAGGGTCTTCAGCTGGGGACCACCGCTCATTAACCCAGAACATTTCCTGGTGGCGGGGCAGTGAACAGGGACATCTCCCTGACACCCCCTGCAGCAAAACCTAATTATTTGTTACTCTCCCAAGCCTTGTCTTGCCAGAGCCAGTGGCTTGCTTTCTCAGCTTCCTCAGAGAGCTCTTTAGTGGACCTGTTCAGTGTGGCTCCCCATAGTCCCAGGTCCTTGAGCAGACATCCCAATCCATCCACTTTCTCTGCACTCCATGACCAGGTCTGTATACTTCGCCTTCCTTCTCTCTTAGGCAGCTTTCAGTCCATCCTCCCATGCACTGTCAGCTTGATCAGTATTGCTTACTTCACAGCTGCAGACCACAGCACCACATCTGGTCCTAAGGTGGTGCTACATATCTCCTGTGGGAACTGGAGCTGCCTTCCCAGGTCGACCTCCATCTTCCACACCACCCCTGGTGTTAACAGTTTGGCAGGTGGTCTCCTGCTGGTATACATTGAGGGTTCCCCCTGCTTGATGAAGTGGATCCTACATCGGCTCTCTGATGGACTCTGGTTGTCTGCCTCCTGCCGACTATTCTCCAGCACCTCTGCAATCTTCCTGAGCACTTGGTCATGCTGCCATCTGAGCCGACCCTGTGTCAGTGCTGTTTTGTAGCCTGACAGAACATGCAGAGTGAGACATTGATGGTCCCACAGAGGTCACAGGATTGCTCTGTTGCAAGCCATTGGTGGAGGTTTTTAGGGCTCGGGAGGGTGTCATATATTGTCCTAATAAGGAAACTTAGTAGAGCCTGTGGCAGTTTCCCGAATTCTGCCCAGCTGAATGCTTGGATCTGTACACCCTCCCAATATGTCCACCACCCCTGCTGCCATTTGTGGATGAAGGAGTTGGCTTTTGCATCCATCAGGCTTACGGCTGATGAGGTGACTTGGACAGACCTTCTGACAGCTGCCCTAGGATGATTTTCCCCATGTCCATGTCTGAGACTCATGATGTATAAAGTCTTCCTAGGCTTCGGATGGGCAGATCCGCAATGCAGGGTATGTCTTTCGCAATGAGAGGCTCCTTGACTTCTGTGGTTTGAACTTCATCATTGCCCAGGTGATCAGCTCATCCAGCCTCTTAAGCAGCCTGGATGGGGCATGGGGCAGTTCGTAGCAGGCAGGGGATGTCATTAATATAGCTCCAAAGGGGCTGGAGCCTCTGGCCTGCAGGGAGCCGGACCCAACCCACCACCTGCCTTGCTCCGATCATGATGACCTCAAATGCTGACACAAAGAGGATGGGGAAAATGGAGCATCCCATGGCGATCCCTACTTCCAGTAGCAAAGCACATGTGCATATCCTGAAAATAGTTCATTAACATGCTCCTGGTGTTATCTGGGATGTAGAGGCATTCCAAAGCATAGGCTATGAGTAGGTGTGACACTGACCCATAGGCATTGGCTAGATCTAGCCATATGACGTGCAGATCTTTCTTCTCCCTCTTAGTGGTCTGGATCTGTTCCCAAATCATGGACACATGCTCTACGCAGCCAGGGAAATCTGGAATCCCGGCTGTCTGGCAGCTGGTGTTGATATTGTTGTTTTCCATGAGGTAGTTGGTCATTCTTCTTGCCATCTACTTGCTCCTGAACTGCTCAATGGTCTTGGTGTTCAGTTGCTTGGGATTTGAGACTGCCACTGCCCTCTGCGACTAAGATGGTATGGACTGCTTAGTCCAGTTGGTTCTCATCAGGGTCCATAGCAGCTTCAGGACTCCTGGACAGTTCTTATACAGCTTGTACGGTATTCTGTTCAAGCATGGTGCTGAAGCAGATCTTGCCCACTGAATCACCTGCCTGACCTCACTGAGCTTGGGTGGTGATGCATCAAACAGGGCTGATCGTTCTGAGGGTCTAGGCACATTCTCTGGCAAGCCTAGGGGATTGCTCATTGATGGGTTACTACACTGAGTGTGGATGTGCTCCTGCAGTTCTTCTTTGGAGATACCAGGTTTCCACTTGTCTTCTCCTCAAGGAGCCCGCGTGCATGCCGGAATGGATTCCTGAAGAAACTTGATCTTTCCTTCTCCTTCCTTTTTCTCCATCTTCTAATGTGTTCTGCTCTCCAGAGATTAGCAAGTCATCTTCTGATCTCGTCCCAGAGAGCTTTCAGGCCCTCCTTCTCAGACTCCTCTGCCTTCCTCCAACGCTTGCGGAGCTCGTTTCTGCTTGCCACCAGGTCATCGATCTCTCCGGATGGAGCTAGTAAAGACACTGTCCACCCTCTTATAATTTCCTAATTCATGCTTGATAGCAACAACACATAGTAAGGCATCAGTGCCCGTAAGCTACATTCGACTCCACTGAAGCAACTCGCAGTGTGCAGGAGGAAAAATTAAATTGAATTCTGGACGTTGTGATGTTTCAAGTAAAATCCTATACAGAAGCAACCAAACTGTACTTTTTGGAAAAAGAATGCAGGAACAGCACTGTATGAGGTTAATCAGTCTAGCGTATCGTTTTTAAATACTTTATTTAAAATGTTTTGTTTACTCTGGAATTGTCCTTTAAGCACAGACAGCAGTAAATGAAGTCTCTCAATGTGTGATCATCTGTCATTTCTGTGATCAAACAAATGCCACCCCATCTCTACACTCATTGTTGTGAAATGCAAAGTGTGTCTTAAGCGCTCAGTTTCCAAAGTCTGGTTCAACCTAGCTTGGCAAGCTTCAATTGTAATCAATCTCATCGCCTACTTCAAGCGTTTAAGCAACGTTTCAGACAAACTCTTAGAAAAACATGAGTTTTCCAATGCCCCTATTCCCCATTGGTAACCCTCACACAGCATCCATCTTTTTTTCTTTCTTTCTCCACAAGGTGCAAAGCATCAAGGACAAGCATCTACTCCACCAGGGAGGGAAGGAATACACCAGGTTGCCTGCCTACATGATGATTCCAGATGCTTCATTAGGGCCTGATGCCTTTCATCATTATTCTTTCATGTTATTCTGTAACGCATGGCATCTGCACTCCACTCAGGTTGTGCGGTTTGTTATTTATGTAAATCGATTTTCATCAAAAAGCACATAAACAGGCTTTGAAAAACTACTTGAATCATTCAGAATCATCCAGTAATTGCAGAAATCATGAGGTGAACGATGTGATGTAAATGCCACTCAGTTTAGATGTGAAATGTGAAGAACCTTTATTTCTCATTGACTCAGTACAGCAGCAGGCTGGGTGCATATCGTATTTCAAATAAATTTAACATTTCCATTTTCAGTAGGAAATTACAAAATAAATTATATGGGTGAAAAAAGTTATAAACCCTGCAATACACAGTATCTGTACTCCACCATAATGTTTTCTTTTGTTCTATTTGTTAGTTACAAATTGTTTGTTTATTGATAATATAATCTTCAGCTTTCATTATGTTTTACACCTCTGTTGATGTACATAGACATTTGCAATTGTAAATGTAAAATTTCAGGGATCAGAAATATTAACAGGTGTTGTAGCATTTTTTTTCATCTCATAATCCCAATCTTTGATATTATTGGCTTGATTAAATCTTCAGAAGGCTTTGAAAACATGTTTTCACATAGAGATCAGCCATATCAGGGATTAAAACATGTGGCACTCTGTTGAAATACTTTATTCAGATCACCACAGAGAACAGAGTGGAGATATAACTGACAGATGCACAAATGTTAAAATACTTAGGGAATACGGAGAGAAACACATAGAAACCTTTAATTTGTACCCTAACAATGCCTGTTGAATAAACAATTGATTTACCTGCTGCTGTATGGTTAGGCGCACTGGCAGAAACACCCAAAATCTCTGTACACCAGACAGGAATGTTGTGTTTGGGGTGTGTGTATGGTACTATGTAGACATCAATTTCTTATGATATCCAAGAGGAATACATTTATACTGTAATAAATTACTGTTAGGTCAGTGCAATTGTATGCTTTAGTAGTAAAACATATTGTGCTTTGATTATTTATACTGATTTGAAGCCTTATCTGTACTATAGTATGGCCCGTCAACATTTCTGCAGTCAACACACCACCAAATGTGTGTCTACGCCTACAGGTAAGTGACTGTATGTCAAGTACAACTGTGAATTCTGACAGGCCAGGCCATTGTGCTTCTTTTCACGTTGCTTGCTCAACCGGGACACCGCTGGAATCAGTCTGTGAGATGACACAGCCTTTGAAGTAATGACCTCAGATCAGTTTGCTTACTTGAGGTTGTCACTATAGAATCATGAGTTAAGGAGATTCCTGCCAAGGAAGTTTCCTCCAAATGCGGGCCGGAGTCGGGCCAATATGCCCGATTGCTTGACCCTGGGTGTAGTGGCAGCCTTACAGTAGCTCAGAAACCCATTTATGTTGCAGTTTGGGGCTTTGCTCTCCCTTAAATTTCTATTTTATATGGACATCCAGGTTTTTCTATATACTAGGCTCTGACTTTTTTGGTAAAATCACTTTACCTCTGAGTGTCCATTTTCAATGGCACAGGCCATCTTCAACAGCTTCAGTAATGCTGGGAACACACCAGGCACGGCAAACTTTATGCATCCTGGCGAAAGTCCATTCATTTCAATAGAAAGCAATCTACACCACTGCTGCTAATCTACCGGATCCAGCAAAATGTGGGTGCGGTATGGCGGGCATGTTGCAAGAGTTGAACTTTTCCAACTTGTGCAGTGTTTTTGCCATACGGTTTCAGAATCGAAAGTTGATGTAACACAGATGAAGAGCTAATATCTAGCTTTCACCCATGGGTTTATGGGACTGCAAGATAAGCACTGCTGTTGCCAGCATGGTGAGGTAGCTAAAATGAACACACAAATGGCTAGACACTAGCAAAGTGAGGTTCTCCATCTCGAAGACGCGGAAGATTGATTACAATGTTGATTGCAAAGTACAGGTTTACACATTATGGTGCCATACAGGAATTTTTTGCCGTATTTGGTGTGATCCCAGCTGAAGCTATTCCTCCACCCAAAATTGCCTTTTTCATATGACTGACATTTATGTTTAGTTTATTTAGCAGACACTTATCCAGAGAAAATATTCATACTTTTTGCCTGCTCATGGATGCAACTTCTTTGACAAGTTACAGATGCGCTATAAACCTGTTCATTTAGGATTGTCCCAAGATGTGCCTAAATTTATTTTAATATCTCAAATCTGACTCTCAAACAAGAGGTTAACATTTTGATTGTTCCAAGATTTGATTCTGTAATGACATTTTACATCCAAAACCTTACTCGTTTTACAGCAGGTCAGGTTTTTCACTTGGTCAAAGGGATAGCTCAAGTAAAATTCAAAATAACTTAGATTATCCTTCCTTAATTTGTTTCTATCCTGAGAGGGTCTGGGCTAAAGAGCATCCCAACATTGTGCAAAGAAGTTACTGATCTGAAACTGTGGCACAATAGCTCCCGACATGTTCCATGTAATCTTCTAGTAAGGGATTAAATGGAAATGAAAACATAGCTGTCTTAAGACATTTGAGCAGCACATTTTCACAGAGTTTTCAGTGTCTCAAGATACCCACACAATTAAGAGTATGTTTGAGCATGATAGGAGCAGGCGGACAGCCTTAGTTACACTCAATGTGGTATCCTTTACGCTTTGTCTATGAGGTGAGTCAAATCGTATTGTTGAGGGGAAACAATAACCAACTGGTATTTTCTTTCTCTCCATGGACCAATGTCAGAATGTAATAGAGGGAATTACACATACCCTCTATCTCTCTATTTTTCTCTCTCTGGCTCTCTTTCTATGACAGATTTGGGTGACAAATTAAAGGAAATATGTGAATAAATGAACGGAGAAGCATAATGAATGCAGATGCTGTGGGGGGCATTTTCCTGGCATTGTTTTGGTGGACGTGTCCCCTTAGAGGGAAGGTTCATCGCAAATCATTACAAAGTTATTCTTAATGATCACCTGTATCCACGGTAAGACATTTCTCTCTTGATGGAAATGGTGACTTCTAGATGATATCACAACTGGCATGAGAGTTTGCCTAGTAGTGTATACAATTCACTAGAGGTAGCTATACCATATGTGCAACAGTGTATAATTTCCAGCTGGATGTCAATATCCCCAACGTCAACATATCCCCAATGTCAAAATTTCCTCAATGTCAACATATCCCCAATGTCAACATATCCCCAATGTCAAAATTTCCTCAATGTCAACATATCCCCAATGTCAACATATCCCCAATGTCAACAAACTTCAGATGTCAACAAACTCCCCCATCATAATGGAAGATACTGGTCATTTTCCAGTGTGGCCACTTGCGCTGCATTCGTTTTGTGTGGCAACTAAAGTCTGCAGAGGTTATGTCTGTGTAGTAGAATGACACACACAATTTTTGATAAACAGCAACAGTACAAATTTCAGTTTGCTCCGACAGCTTCGACCTTGGATCTGGCTTTAGACAGCATTCTCCACCACCAACTTCACTGCGTGGCTACACCGTCAATGAAATGCCATCATGACCCTTTCGGAGTTCTGCGTCAGGGTGAACGTGTTTCTTTGCAACGCTTTGCATTTCACTGCCATAATCAGGCGCGGATTAATGCACAGGCTTGCATAGGCTGCAGCCTAGGGGCCCAACGTGTGCAGGGGCCTCGGATTGGCCAACCAAATTTAGTTTATTTTAAATTTACTGCAGCGCGAACAAAAAAGACCCTAATAGCTTGTTTACATATGACGTCAAGTCACTGCGTTGCCATGGCGCGAAATACAGATGGAGGGCATGAAG
>JACXGM010025246.1:0-15389 GCA_016801145.1 Umbra pygmaea | reverse complement strand
CGGGTGTCCATGTTTGATTTGTGTAATGTGTAATAATGTGTGTACTTGGCTCCTGTGGTCTCCAGTAAATTGAGCAGATGTTTCATCTTCATGTGGAAGACGTTGAACGGGGCTCCTGGACTACTTCATCAGTCCTTCTCCCTGAGGGCCGGAGGTCAAGGTTCAACCCACACACAGCAGCAGGAGCATCATGGGACATGTAGTCCTGATTCACCTCACTGCCCATCACATACATGCATTGATACACAAGGAAGGACACACGCAAGCATACAATGACATAAAAAGGCACACACAAATTAGCCATCACACAAATGCGCAAACACATACACAGAAACACAAACATGCACCTGGAAACTTAGCGCTGTACTCAATCCTCCGAGCTATTCCCAAACAGTTACAAGCTGTCTATAATTTGATGAATTATCAGCCTTTTAAACCCTATTTGTCCTTGGGACACGATTAACTCAACAAGAACTCATTTACGGAGAACCATTCTCCTGAAATTATTGCTTCTAATTCCTGTTCACTGGGCTCTTTCTCTCATTAGCCCTGTGCCTACCACAGTACTCTATAAACCCATGGCCAGGCTAACAGCCTGCAAAATATCAACCTAAATTAAACAACCTGGAATGTCGTTTTCCCCTGAATCTGTTTGTATTCTCTTTTCCTTTTTAAACTGAACATATTAAATGACATGCCAGAGAACAAACCAAGGCCCACGGCCTGTGTTTAAAGAAACAGTCTGCAGAGACAGTCGCACAGTCATTCTGCTCTTTAGTGTCGGTTAATCACTAAACTCAGCAGTACTAAGAGCAGCTTTGGGGACCCGTGTGTCTGTCATCTTTTTCATTTAAATATGTTTTGCGGTAGCTTAACCACTTTCAGTAACATCTTCATAAACACTTTACATTTCCACAATTGTCGTGTTGCCCAATCATCTTTAGAGACAATATCGTTGTCCTTATTGGTCTATTCCTCAATAGCAGGCAGCAGTCCACCCATTGCCTACTTAATGGAACATTTTTGAAACAATAACAAGATGAAGCAGTGATTGTTCATCTGAACAGACTTGTGCCAAATAACCAAGGCCTTATAGACAAGAAGTAAGCAACATCCAATCCTTGACAGATAAAATGACATTGAAGGTCAAGATACAGTAGCTGGTTTCAATTTCTGATGGATACTTCCCTGCCTAGGCCCAGACATGACAATAGCCTACTTCTCCATTTTTCCTCCCATTGCTGAATAGTGACAATTCATCTAGTGAGCAAACCCGACGGCCTTGTCCTCACCTAGTCCAAGAAAACAAATGTATGACTGCCAGAGTCTCAGCTGCGCTAATGAGAGCAACCCCCTTCTGTGAACACTGGTAGGCCACTGCTACATGCTGTACAGCGTTATGAAACATAAACATGAGGCTAAACAGGACAGAAGGATGACCTTGAAGGAATAAACCATTCATCAGCAAAGAAATCCTTTTAAACTGAACACTGCTGGGCTATTGCAACATTAAATATAGCTTTTGTGGAACAGAAATGGAAGGCTAAACATGACAAAAGCATGACCAAATACAAATATATTTGTATATGATGGTTAAGTCTAAGGACACTAGCCTCACAGAATGTGACTGCCTATTAGATATAATACTGCAGTTTCAACACTATGCCCATTGAAAAGTGTGAAGCAATCAACCAAGACTTTTATTTTGGATTTCCAACATTTCAGGTTACAGGTTTTACCTGATTCTACTGGGAATCAAAACAGCCGAATGAACCTTAAATCGTGTCTACTAAATATCATGTTTCCAATAAATTTCTTTAAAAAATACACTTTTCTTGCCTGTTCCTTTTTCAAAATCGTGAAGAAAAGAGATGGAACCATTCTTTTCTACACCATGAAGTATATTTTGTGGTTTAAACAGTAATTTCAATGAGGACATGACGAGTTGTGCATCCAAGGTGTTTGCAAACGTGCACGCAACAGTCCGTATTTATTAAAAATTTTTAGTTTTAGGCTGTGTTTTTTTTTCTATTACAAAGCACTGCATAGTTTAGGGAATCATTATCCAATTGTAGAAGTAGATTCAATTATTGATCATTAGGGTATCTCAGTATGATTGATTATGTATGTTGCTCATTACTGTGTTGTACTTCTAAGCATTCAATTATTATTTTCTCTGTTATAACTCAACAAGTTAACAATTTTCCAGTTACACTGTGCACAATCTTTGTATTCTCATTACTGAGTAATATGAAGGCCAGAACATAATGGAGGGATAATTCCTGTATCTCCGTCTCACCTTTCATTGTCTCAGTTACAGACCCGCTAGAATAGATAGGCTTGCTGGTGCAGGGAACATTTTGGTCCTCCTCACAATCTAGGACAAATTAGAGGTTCTGTAATCTAATGGAAATGAACAATGAATGGACTGCTATGAATTTCCATGCGGGCCTACCAAGGTCAAGCTGACCAAAGCAAAATGATCCTACCACAAGTGCCTACCACAAGAAGAGCCTACCACAAGATTGGTCAAACATTCATACTGTAGGGGTTGATGCATGTAAGATAGTATATAAGCAGAGGTTAATGCCCAGTTTGGCAATTTATAATCAGATGTCGACCATGTTAACCTTTGCATTAATTTCTAACCTACATTTTTTTATGTACTTGTGATTGATGCCAGGTTGAGCTCAAACATTTTCTATAACCTTTATGAACTACAGACTTGGTCTCGAGACTGTTCTTTATTCTAGTATTTGACTCAGCCGTGACCCTAAAGGGAAGTGAACCAAAAAGAAAGCAGTTCCATTGTTACATTCCGGATTTTGGAAATAGTACCTTGAAGATGTTTGTTGCTCAGGGAATTGTCAAGACCCTCTGAGAATGTGGTGGCAAGACAATATTCATTGGGGAAGTCTCTACATAAAATATCCACAGAGCTTAAGGCTGACCTGGAGTAAATTGGAGTGATAGTTTCAACCCGTACCATACAAAGCACACTAAACCAAGTAGGACTTCATGGGCGAAGGCGAAGGAGGACCCCACTGCTGAAAATAAAAAACATAAAATGCAAAACTGATGATCATTGCCAAACCTACATAGAGAAAACAAAATCCTTCTAGGAAGCTATCCTATGGACAGAACGCAAACCAGTGATTTGTTTATAGGCGACAAAATGTTGCTTATAAGGAAAAGAAAACCCTATCTACAGTTATGTATGGTGGAGGATGTTGTGAGGTGTCGCTGCTAAAATCAAATTTCTAAAATATCTTCCATTCAAAAATGATTCAGAGTTTGTATAATTGAACTACTGTAGATTTTATTGTAGCATAAAGCTAAGTTGTTGATCGCCCAAACATCACAAAGCAACTGATGTCGCCAAACAACTGAATTCTCAACAGCTGTCCCCAGTTTAAATACCTCATGCATATTTTAATTTCATTCGCAATTTTATTTCAGGGGCAGGTCTTTCATTCCCTTCTTCCACCAATGCTATGAACTCAGGTGTCAAGTTTTTACCTACTTCCTCCACCATTCCTCCACCACTGGGTATCCTATACTACATTCAATATGGTGGACAGTTCATCATCCTGCAGTGGTTTTCCTTATATAGCTATGGTCAGCCACAGTGACTTACATTCCCTGACCAGCAAACATCCCATTTTGACCTTTTTCTGCCCATTGGCCTGCTTTCTGGTCACATGACATATAGTTCCCTTCACTCCTAAAGGGATAGACATTTTTATGTATTTTGATTACATACTGTTTTCATGTTTGTGTCCAATTCAATTGTTTTATATTTATAAACAAAACTACTACTCATTAGATAATACTAACATTACATTAAAAACTACTACAGCTTGTCCAATTCAACCCATACGTGTATCATTTATAAATAGTATTATTCATTACATTAAATTATACAGTTGGGGCTGCATTGCTGCCCCTAATACTGGAGGCCTTTAACGTATTAAAATAATCATAACATTTGAGAAGTTCCAAGGCATTTTGCAGCAAAATGTTCTACCTAGCATCAGAAAACTAGGTATGGGTCAAAAGCGGTGGGTCGTTCAGCAGGACAATGATCCAAACACAAATCCAAAAGCACAAAAGATTTACAGTTTTAAACTGGCCAATAAAAAGTCCTCATCTCAGTCCCATTACAAATCTTTGGAAAGTGCTGAAATCTGCCATTGAGAAACCCTGCAAATATTAAAGTGCTTGAACAAATTTCAGTTGAAGAGAGGGAGAAACTACGAGTAGACAGGTGCAAGAAGCTTAAAGACGGCTTCAAGAAACACTGAGGCTGTCATTGTTGCCAAGTGTTGTGCAACCAAGTATTAGTGAAGAGTTCCTTTAATGCTGTCCTTGGAAGAGTTTATGTTTCTTCGCTCACATCACTACGCATAAGTTGCAAAGATGTACAAATACGTTCAAGGGTGCCAATGATGTAGAGGAGAAATGTATATAGGTACATATGGTGACCTTGCTGAACTATTGGTGCCGAGAATCTCAACATGAACATTGTGTTCTCTGTATCTCCAGGTGTTTTTCCCTGTGCATATCTTTGATAAAGTCATTGCTTCAGGCAATTTACGCATGAAAAATACACACATTACAGGAACGTTTAGTAATATTGATTTGACACAGACAGACCACACTGTGCTCCTTCATACTCAATTATCCAGACCATCATCAGTAGGCACACACAGATACTAGCGCTGCTCTGCTCAGCCGCTCCTCATTAGCGTCTTTCTGTTGTAAAGTGTTTCACTTTTTGAGAAGATGAGCCTCACTGTTCCAAGTGGCTTGGCTTCAAGCCGCAGAGCATCTGGAATCTGAACAACAGGCCGCTAATGTGACGCTTTCTCCTCATTACGGACCACTTTATTGCTTTCTCCCGCCTCGGTTTGCATTTCTCTCAAAACCAATCCCGACAAATAGCGGGAGCTTTTGCATAAGCCAGCCAGCGGCAACCCAGAAATAAAAGTGCTTTTATTATAGTTTCATATACTCAACACATTCTTTATTGCGAGATAAAAACTGTAATAACTTAGAGAGAATGGCTGAGAGAAAAGAAAATTTATTTACATTCAAAATATTCACATTCTGTCAATTTCCCTCTGTCTCACTGTCTCTCTCTCCCTATTTCTCAAGTGAGCCTTCATTCATCTGTCCTATTCTTACAATACTAAACCAAACAATCCAGATCATTGTAGGATCTTTAATATTCAACCTCCTGTAATGATAAAATTGTGTACCCAGCTATGGCGCAGTCTTGCCAGACCACTAATTTCAGCTGGTAGCTTGATTCTGTGTGTCATTGGGACTGCTGGCACAGAGAGCTATGTGTCTGGCCTTAGGCTGCACGCATGGATGAACCAGCACTACAAGAAGCTATCAGCAGTTGGCTGCACCACACCACAACAACATAGAGCAGCTTCATTTTCACTGCAACAACATAAAGCTTCAGTTTCACCGCAACAACACAGAGCTTCAGTTTCACAGTAACAACACAGAGCTTTAGTTTCACCACAACAACACAGAGCTTCAGTTTCACAGTAACAACACAGAGCTTTAGTTTCACCACAACAACACAGAGCTTCAGTTTCACAGTAACAACACAGAGCTTTAGTTTCACTGCAACAACACAGAGCTTCAGTTTCACCGCAACAACACGGAGCTTCAGTTTCACTGCAACACCACAGAGCTTCAGTTTCACCGCAACAACACAGAGCTTCAGTTTCACCGCGACAAAACAGAGCTTTAGTTTCACCGCAACAACACAGAGCTTCAGTTTCACCGCAACAACACGGAGCTTCAGTTTCACCGCGACAAAACAGAGCTTTAGTTTCACTGCAACAACATACAACTTCAATTTCACCACAACAACATTGAGCTTCATTGTCACAACAACAACACAGAGCGTGCTCACTTAGCATATAAACCAGACCAGCCCATTGACCTGGAAGATAATAGTGGAGAGGGTGTATGAACTGAGGCATATCCTAAATAAAAACAATATGCATGAAATATAACTAGCAGTGGCAAATGTAACTGTACAACTGTGATTTTCCTCGCTTGTGACACTTGTTTATATCTACTACCGGAAGCAATTTTTGCCCTTTGAACTTAAACTTGAGGAATTTCCCAGCTATACACATTTCTTAAGACAGTCATGAACAATTGCATTTACATTTGCAAAGCTCCAGGTATGCTATTACGAAAACTTGTTCCACGCTACCTCAGGAAGCCATGTGACAATTAACGGCTATTCTACATAGACTCGAAAGATTACACAATGACATGTTATCTTGCCTTTTGCTTTTACTAATGTATACTCTATGTAAACTTCCTCATGTAAACTCTTTGTCATTTTCCTAGTTTAAACTTTATGTACACTTCCTAATGTAAACAGTCCATAGAGGGGCAGTCACACCACAACATAGAGCTTCAGTGTCACAACAACACCAAAGAGCTTCAGTGTCACAACAACACCAAAGAGCTTCAGTGTCACAACAACACCAAAGAGCTTCAGTGTCACAACAACACCAAAGAGCTTCAGTGTCACAGCAACAACAACACAGAGCTTCACTGTCACAACAACAACAACACAGAGCTTCACTGTCACAACAACAACAACACAGAGCTTCAGTGTCGTAACAACAACACAGAGCTTCAGTGTCACAACAACAACACAGAGCTTTAGTGTCACAACAACAACAACACAGAGCTTCAGTGTCACAACAACAACAACACAGAGCTTCAGTGTCACAACAACAACACAGAGCTTTAGTGTCACAACAACAACAACACAGAGCTTCAGTGTCACCACAACAACTTAGAGATTCAGTGTAACAACAACACAGCTTCAACACGGCTGTTTGAGCAAAAAACTATTTCCCTAGGGATAATAAATCAGTTAGATTTGGTTTGGCCAATTCTGTTGTATTTTTTCCAAAATCCCCCAAAAAAGCTTGTGATTCCACTTTATATCTCAAAACTCCATAAACACCCTGGGCCAGTGGGTCACAAACGTATTTGGTTACTGTACCACCAAGAGTTCTAGTACCTATGGTTGGGAAACACTACCCAGGCAAAAGTGGTTTACTCAACTATATTTTTCACCCATTTTGAAACACATCTACAACTAATAAACTAATTAGACAAAGTTGCATTCTGAAGCCCGGACCTGAACCTAAAATATAAAAAACGCTGCTGTAATATTCAGTATGCACTTGCATTGCCCCATTGGCTACATTTACTTTAAATCTGATGAAAGTAATTATTTTCAGACACGTAGATGAAGACTATTTCACGAAATGCGTGTAGGTTTTTGCCATGTTAATACTCGCTTTAAAATACAATTACCTGGCAAGACACTTTGCTTATGGCATAACACAAGAATCTAGCCAATATAAAAATTAAACAAGTAGATAATGTAACATTTCTTTAGATCGACTTAAAGAGGAGAAATTACATATCTATATTTATAATAATTTTTTTACAAAGTTTGAAGCACAATCGTGTGGAGAGCTATAACCTGCCGTAGCACTGGTGCTAGCTCGACCATGCTCTCCCTGAGTTTGAGAGCTGCCTGATGACAGAGACACTAAAATTACTTCAAGCGATTTAGGTACAAAGACAAATCATAGATATTCGTCATTGTTCACCAGTAGCCTACACCTTAGTGATATGCATTTTGGTAAGTGAGTGACAGGGAGAAAAATAAACGTTATCTGTTTGGTTTAACTCTCAAGTACATTTGAACGATATATGCCAAGTTCGATAGACAAACACACACTGTATATATAGAGCAAATTAACTTCCATATTTGCTGTGTTTTATATTATAAGAAATACGGTGACAATTATTATTAATATTACATGACAATATTCGGATTATCGAAACATCTTGACACATTTTTTCATTTTGTAGATTTCCATGTTAATGTCTAGATTCCGCAATTCTGTCTGCGTTCTCTGCAACGCGGAAATCATAGGGCCTATAAAAGTTTTCTGAATCTGATTTTGAACTCTGTGTCACACCACCACAACAAGTCAACTCCACATGAGACTTGGATAGTTAAATTACACAAGGGGCCCTATCTTGCACTCGGCGCAGCACAGTGCAAAGCCCGACGCAAGTATTTTGCAAATTTAAGACTGACGCAGATGTCAATTTCCCATCCGGCGCCCGCGTCGTTGAAATAAAAAATGCACCTGCTCCCATTTTGGCGCCCATCGGTTAAACAACACATGGCTTTAAGCCTTCAGCCCTATATCCCAAACATACACAGCAAAATCACCAGTGTTAAATCAACTCTGAGAGTGCTAAAGTAACACTCTCTGTTCCTTTAACACCCTCAGAGTTGATTTAACACTGGTGATTTTGCTATGTACAGCACCCCAGAGCAGTAGAAGCACCAATGGCAGATCCACACGCACACCACAGTACGCCGCCACATTGCAGTTGTCAAACCAGTAACAAAGCAACGTGACGCATCTCCACACCCAGCACAGTGATACAACTGTAGCCCATGACAGTGGCTCAATGGGCATGAAACCTTACTGATTTAAGAGGCCCTACCTAATAAGAACCTCCAGAAATGACTGGCTGTATCACTGACACTTTAATCTGAAAGAAGGATGTTGTCGTTCTGAAACAGAAACATGAGCATTCACAGTGCACCTACAAGTCTCCAGGCAAACCGGACCTTAATTTGTCCAGTGTTGTTGCAGCAAAATACTCCTGCAGCTACAAGACTCGTACGCTTAGATATATTTTTCTCTTGTAGGAAAAGGCGGATTTTCAGTCAATTAAATTCGCAAAGCTTATCTCAATCTCCAGCTGTGCAAGAACATTTTCAGCAGTTACATTGTAATATGAAGCAAAATGCTACATACAGCATAGTGGTTAAATGAATGGGGTCCTACAGTAAGCTATATCTTTAGCGCAATTTGATCATGCCACAGTAACCCAATTTTAAGCGGCGGCTTGGCACTGTGTGAGGGGGGAAGCTACAATCACTGCCCAGCTGGCGTCATGGACCAAATGGCTTATGTCCAAGAGCATTTATCATGTCACCACTACATACAGGTAATCATGCATAGAGCTGAAGTTTGTGGCTCCACATTATTCAATGCAACACCAGACGGTAAAGCTTGTGAACCATGGGACAAGTAGCTACACATGTATTAGCAGATGCATTGACGGTGCACATGCACAGACCTGCGAACGCAGACACACACCGACTCAAATGTATCAATAGATAGAGGGTATGTATTAAGAGGGGAGAGCCAATCAGCAGACGCTCTAAGGGGGGTGGGAGGATCTAATCTCACTGCATTATTATCGTTCATCGCACATAAAAGGTTTTAAAGGGGGAAATGACAGAAGTCACATTTGGAGCAGCACGTTCCCTTTGTTTCAGGTCTCTGAGCCACGCGAAGGTTATTAAACAGTGATCAAAGCAACGTTTCAGGAGACACAGCGTCTCTGAAGACAGGAGCAGAAGTAGCACTAGCTCTGTCTCTTCCTCTCTTTCCTCTTTCCTGCATCTGATGCTCTGGTTGAACAGAGGCGAGGTACCCAGAAAAAAACAACTCACTGGCTGATTTAAAATCAAAACAACTGTACTTTTACAGTATAATAATTTGGAGTAATATAACGTCAGGACTTCTGAGGACATGTCATGCTTGGTTGGTTGCAGTGGAGTGGCTCTCATTTTCTTCAGCAAAACAACCTGAACTACCTTATTTTGTTACAGCACTTCTCTTGCAGCACATATTTGTTCTAAATCACGTAGGTATATTTGGGGGAGTTGATGTACCGGTAGTAATAAACCTACTCCAGGGGCTGTGTGTGAAGCAAACCTTCACGCTGGGGCGGAAAGTGATATGGTGGAGAGGACTATTAATGGAGCTCTATCTTATGTTAGGAGCATCCAAGTGTTTCATATTAGTACAAGTGCTATGCAAGTCACTCTTATCAACACAAATGAAAGGAGGAATGGGCTTGCTTTAACCGCTTGGAACACAAAGGGTTTGAACTGGTCATTAAAGAGAGTCAAGGTCCTAGCCTATTCAAAGTCCATGTCCTCTGATATTCTATTCTCACAAGAAACCAGCCTGATTAAGGGCTTAATTGTAGATGTGGACCAAGCAGAACACTCCATCTTTTCTGCCAGGGCAATAGAGGTGGCAAATCTGCTGCGGAGGATAATCAATTTGTAACAATTGCGGTCGTGCAGAAGAGAGAGGAAGGCAAACAGGAATGTGATGAAGGAAAATAAACTATGTTTTAATTTCGAAACACACTTGAACAAAATAAAGAAGCCACGATGGGCAAATGTATTTCTGAACATACACAACACTGACAAAAACGTACATCACACAATGCGCGACTGCTAACTAAACACAAACCAGGAACTAAATACAGATGCTAATGACAATTTTCAAGTTCAGTGTGGACATAAAACATGCACAGCCCAACCAGTAGGTGAAGACCATTACACCCTTTCCAGAATACAAATCTGAAGTGCTGCAGACTTCAACTGTGTAGTAGAACATTAAATAATCCACTATAAGATATGCTCATACATCTAAATCTAGTAAATTCATGAGTACTGACATGAAAAACTGTAATCTATTTTATATGTGTGGGGTCTCAAAACCCACAAGCAGAGATAATTTCTTTCAGTATGATGTTCATTATGTTTACACCCAAACTGACTATTTCCAGCTTGAAGCCAAATTACTCTCCTACTCCTATAATGCAAAGTACCATGACATTTTAATCTCAGATTACAGCCCACTTGTTTTCTCCCTCAGACCGGGGGACATTGAAAGACAAAATCACATTCATGTCTGAATTTAAAAATGCCTAGACCTAATTTTTACCCTGGGAAACACTTAAGGCTCATTTGTTGTGCTGAATCAAAGCAGTCTAGGCATCACGAATGACAAAATAAGTTAATAGAACCGAAAAGACAAATTCACTTTCTAGATAAAGAGATAGCTCATCATCCAACTTGACTTTGAAATACAATTACGATGGGAATATCTTTGCCAAAACTTGTCAATTGTTTTTTATGTATTTGTTATTTACTCAACAGGAAGAAGCAGAGGCTAGGGAGACAGGTATGTCAAGAGTTGAGGCATGAACCCGTCTCCAGGGGACATGCGTGCTTTGTCCGGAGCTTAGATATCTACACCAAACTTTGACACTTTTTCTAGAAATATGGCAAAAATTGCATGCCACAATGTGATCCATAAGGTAAAATATGCGTGTGGAGATCTACTCTTTTCTCCCATAATGCTGGATTCTGCCAGTTTTAAGGATACTGGAGATGTCTAAAGCAGACCCAAGTCCTTTGACCCTGGAGGAGTGCAGAGATCTCTCTGTTAGAACTAAGAGAAACAATTCAAACATCCAACAGTGGCAAGATACCTGTTGCATGGTTTTCCTTGTTAAATGTATTACTTTAATTGGGGTGGTGCAAATTGGCACAGTCCAGTCAAGGCTTAAGAGGGGATTGGACCTGGCAATTGGGGTTAGTAGAAAAATAGAGGGGGAAAGGCCATATACATTTTTCTGATAGAAAGCAGTTTGTGGCTATGGGTGGTTACAGGTCTGATATTGGTGTTATGCAATCTGGTGTCCCTCAAGGTTCTATCTTGGGCCCTATACTTTTTAACATCTATGTTTATCCTCTTGGTCAACTTTTAAGATCACTTGGTCTCAGTTTTCACTTTTATGCAGATGACACCCAGGTCTAAATACATTCAAAACCTGATAGTGATTTAAATGTGGCTTTGTCCTTTCTTTCTTCATGTATTTCTGAGATAAAACAATGGATGTCTAGAAATTTTCTATGCCTAAACAGTGACAAGACGGAGGTAATGCTCATTGGTTCACCACACCAGCTACGTAAGGCTGGGTCTCCAACTATATGAAAGATGGTGCTATACTTCAATTTCAATCTAAATTAAAAAATTTGGGGGTGATATTTGATAGTAATTTAACATTTGTTCCTCATGTTCAGAACACTGTCAGGACATCATTTTTTCATCTAAAAAATGTAGCCAGATTACGTCCCATGTTGTCACTCCCTGTGGCTGAAAAGCTAATCAACATCTTTGTATTTTCTCGGATTGACTATTGCAATGCGTTGATGGCTGGGGTCTCAAAAGCTACCCATAGCAAATTACAGTTGGTTCAAAATTCAGCTGCCCGAATTCTGGCTGGAAACAGGATGAGGGATCATATTACTCCTGAATTGGAATCTCTACATTGGCTATCTGTCAGATTCCGTGTTGATTTTAAAATCCTAATGCTCACCTATAAGGCTTTGCATGGATTGGCTCCTCATTATCTTTTTGAGCTTTTAACCCCTTATACACCAGCTCGTGATCTCCGCTCCTTGGAGGCTGGTCTTTTAATTGTCCCACTTACTCGACTAAAGTCCATGGGTGATAGGGCGTTTTCTTCGATTGCTCCAAAACTTTGGAATTCCCTGCCTGCTGAGATTAGGCAAGCTGAATCCCTTAGTGTTTTTAAATCATCCCTTAAAACTTATTTGTTTAGGGTAGCTTTTATATAAATTGCTCAAAATTGCTATATTATTATTATTATTACTATTTTATTCTTACATGTCATAATGTTTCTTATTGGCAGTTTATCTTATTTGATTTCTTTGTTATTAATGCGTTGTCTCTTAATTGTATGTTTTATCATGTTCTTACTTTTGTGAAGCGCTTTGAGATATTACTTTAAAGGCGCTATAGAAAATAAAGTTTATTATTATTATTATTATTATAAATGAGCATATAGTTATGTTCAAGTTTGCATACTGTAGGCTACCCCTGAAGAATTGGTGATAGATGTACCATTTTTAAAGAATACATGAGTGAGCAGGCACTTTCTGTGGTAGCCACTGGAGGATCAACTTCTCATTGTCGTTCTGGAAAGTACAAGGGCATTCCATGCGCAGCTTCCGTGCAGAAGAATGCTTGCCATACATTTTCACAAGTTTCCCCGTGCCATTAGAGCTCACCCCGCCCCAAAACATCAGTGAGCCACCACCATGCTTCACGGTGGGGATGATATTCTTTTCACTATAAGCCTTGTTGACCCCTCTCCAAACATAGCACTATTTTGGTCTCGTCACTACAAATGACAGCTTGCCAAATGTTGTGAGGCATATCGTCACCAGGCTGTCTAGATCTTGGCTTGGTATCAAGAGATCCCTTAATCTTCCACTTCTTAATGTGTGATTGCACAGTACTGACTGGCATTCGCCAGGCTTTGGATATCTTTTTATATAATTTTCCAACTTTATACAGTTCCAGTACCTTATTACGCAGGTCTTTTGACAGTTCTTCTCTGCTCCCCATGGCTCAGTATCTAGCCTGCTCAGTGCATCCACGTCAGAGCTAACAAACTCATTGATTATTCATACACAGACACTAATTACAATTAAAAATTCCACAGGTGTGGAAAATTTACCTTCAATTGCCATTTTAACCTGTGTGTGTCACCTTTCGTTTGTAACAAGGCCAAACATTCAAGGGTATGTAAAACTTTTGATCAGGGCCATTTGGGTGATATCTGTTATCAATTTAAACAACGCAGGCACCAGGCGGGAAATTGACAACTGCGTCAGTCTTTTAAACTAGCAAAGACACTTGCGTTCAGACTTTGCGCTGCGTTGTGCCGGGTGCAAGATAGGGCCCTAAGTGCCACTCCTGTCAGCTAAGAACAGGAAACAAAGGTTACAATTTGCACAGGGCCACCAAAATTGGACAACAGAAAATTGGGAAAAGGTTGCCTGGTTTGATGACTGTCATTTTCTGCTGCGACATTCAGATGGTACAGTCAGAATTTGGCCTAAACAACATGAAAGCATGGATCCATCCTGCCTTGCATAGACAGTTTAGTCTGGTGGTGGTGGTGTAATGGTGTGGGGGATATTTTCTTGGCACACTTGGGCCCCTTAGTACCAATTCAGCATAGTTTGAATGTCACGTTCTACCTCAGTATTGTTGCTGACCATGTCCTTCCCTTTGTAACCACAGTGTACTCGTCTTTTAATGGCTACTTCCAGCAGAATAACGCGCCATGTCACAAAGCTCACATAATTTCAAACTGGTTTCTTGAAAATGACAATGAGTTCAGTGTACTCAAATGGTCTCCACAATCACCAGATCTCAATCCAATCCAGCACCTTTGGGATGTGGTGGAACGGGAGATTCATACCACGGATGTACAGTCAACAAATTTGCAGCAACTGCGTGATGCAATAATGTCAATATGGACCAAAGTATCTGAGGAATGTTTCCAGCACCTTATTGAATCTATGCCACAAAGAATCAAGGCAATTCAGAAGGCAAAAGTTGGTCCAAACAGGGATTAAAAAGGTGTACCTTATGGAGTGGCCGGTGAGTGTGTGTGTATTACAATACAAGGTTTAAGTGAGAAAAAAACCCAGATCAAAATTATCTTATTACTTCACCATAGTCATCTTCTAACTTAATTTCAGCAACAAAAATAAATAAATATCTATTTTCAGTTCATACAGTAGGATTGTAAAGCCGAATCCCAGAAGTAATGCCTGATTATGAAAACTCACATGTTCTAAACCCTGACTCATTGTAATGTGTTTCTACATACACAAATATTCATGCTTCAGAACAAGAAAGAGGCAAAGACTCGTAGATCTACTTGGTGTACATTGTCGTTTTGGTGGAGCCGCACCCACACCATCCCTATCTTCTTTCACTAAGAGCAGGAGAGGCTGATTTGACTGTCCAAGCAAAGCAGTGTGCAGTATTATCGTCTCTGGGTTGGTGAGATGAGGGTAGCAAGGCTGCAGCTCCTGTACAGGCACCATTAGACAAACGGGCTGGCTGCACAGATTTGGCCTTCGACAACCTTGACTGGTTTGGCTCTTGTCTTCAGCCAGACCCAAACCAACCACTGAGACTGTAATTTAAATGCAGTGTGAGTGTGTGTGTGTGTGTGTGTGTGTGTGTGTGTGTGTGTGTGTGTGTGTGTGTGTGTGTGTGTGTGTGTGCGTGTGTGCGTGTGTGCGTGTGTGCGTGTGTGCGTGTGTGCGTGTGTGCGTGTGTGCGTGTGTGTGTATATATATATTCCAAGGTTAGCATTAAGGTTAAGGTTTAGAGACAATAGAATTCTTACGGAAATACATTTTGGTCCCAAAAAAGTCCTTACACGTATAGTAAAACAAATGTGTGTGCGTGTGTGTGTGTGTGTGTGTGTGTATGAATCTAGTATAACAGTTGATCACTATTTACAGTTATTTACTAGCTGCTGTTCACTATTTACAGTTATTTACTAGCTGATGTTCACTATTTACAGTTATTTAA
>JACXGM010025245.1:0-15390 GCA_016801145.1 Umbra pygmaea | reverse complement strand
TCGCTTACTGGACACCACCATGCTTACCCATTTCTAGATCTTAGCCATTTAGAGCCAAATTGTTTGCCAGACTTTAATTATCAAAAGTGATTGCCAATTTAAACGCTTTAATTACATTACGAAATAGCCTAGGCTAATTACCACATATTAGTTCTGATACCAAATAAAGTCAATTTCCTAAATAGGCCTGTATCCATTGTGAACATATTTTATTAGAGTTATAAAATGTCCATAAAATCTTTGTTGTAGTGGCGGCGACTAGCGGCTTGAGCTCAAACAATGCTAAGAGAGAGCTTACGAATGGTCCAGACCAACCTTACGAAAGTGTGACTTACAGAACATATACTTACCGTACGAACGTTTCGGGAACCGTGCCATAAGGTTAAGAGAGAGGTTAAGGAATGGGTTAAGAACTACTTAGCGATAAGAACGTTTTGGGGAACCGGGCCCAGATCTGCAGCGAAAACTCCCCTGGTCGCCGCATACTACGTTTTGCTGTTGATGACTAAATATATTGTATTTTTGCACAAATTGTAGCTCACTTGCTGCTCAATGAAAAGTTTAACAGGATCATAAGCCAGCTAGCTGGTAACTTGTGTCTAAAAACATGTTTGTGCTGAGTATTGTTGGATAGTTAGTCAACTCTCTGTGTCAATGTGAGAATCATTTTTACAGTATCTTCCCTGGCCTAAATTTGGAACAAACAATTATTAAAATACCTGATAATTACATTTTAGAGATGCAGATGTATACAATGTTATAGTATCATAGGATAAAAAAGAAATGTTACACCAGTCAAGAGGGCACTTACTTTAGGGATAAAGGGCAGGACACGCAAGCCCCCTCAGACCTATCTGTGCACATGCCTGCCAGTGTAACATAAAACTTTTAAAAATTCTGACCTGAAACTATCTGCAATAGTGTATCAGCTCCATTAGTGTTAACCCTGTAGCGAATTTAAAATTTCAGTTTCAACGGGTCTTTCCAACTGTATCTCTTAATAACTGTGTAATAACGCTTAATCACATTTGTAGTGAGATGTGAAAGTACCATTAAAGAGTAGCAGTATGAAAGATACTGTATAAGTGACATTATTGCTGAGGGATACATGCAGCTTCATGTGTGAAAATTAAGGCATTACAGTGGAAAGAGCACGATTATATAACAATGCTAGTCTAGATCAGAGCGCAAACCAGCATGGCATCTCTTCAGCCTTTATATACTTTATGTGGAGAACATGGGTATCTACTGTGCATTGAATGCTTTGCTGTCAACGTGGGCATGCACTCTAACCATCCAAAAGGCATCACAATTATTATAATGTCAAGGTATTTCAATTGCATTGTAACAATTTACCAATTAGTAAATTCGTGACAACATTTGTGTCTGTATGACAAATTGTTTCTTTGCCTTCTTTAAGTGTTAAAGATATTAGTATAAACTATTTCCAAATCAGCAAAGGAGTTTGGAGATGAAGAGATAAAACACATCTTCACTGTGAAATGCTGACAAGCTCAGCAGGGGAGTGAGGATAATAAATATTTCATCACAATGCCCCAGTCAACTGTATGAAGTTATCTAGGTTGGAAGGATACAATACATAGCACAGTAGATGATATTGAAAAAACAGGTCAATAATAATAATTTCAAACATTATTTCATTGCTGAGGCTCTCTTGGGGCTCTAATACAGATCTTTATTGACAGTGTCTGCAGATCCAGGTGCACAAACGTATTTATCTCTCATTCAAATTAAATTTTCCACACAAATTCTTTCAAGAGCACAGAGAGAAAGAGAGAGTGTGTAAGAAAGAGATTGTGTGAGAGAGCGTTAGAACTATTTAGGAAGAGCTCCAACTAATGGGCTAAAGAAATGTGCAAAACAAAAATATATTAAAATCAAACCGAATATGTTAAATCAAACTGAATATGTTGACCTCAAATCACCCAGGTTCCATCTACAAAGTAAGGTACTGTAACTATCTTCACTACCGTTGTCACTGTTTGAAACAGACGGCCTGCCAACCCAATCAATCAGAGGCAGGATGGTAATGAAGTCAGAAGGTCCACCTACTTAACCAATCAGCTGAGGGTAAGTGATGATCCGTATGCCAACTTGGGGTTTTTGAGTGTTATTCTTTTCTTCCCCCAGGGGTGATTTTTGAAATTGACAATTAGGGGGTCTCAGCCCCAATAAGAGAATGTCCAAAGTGCATGTAATTCATCAATTACTGTTACATTCCCACTAATGTACAATTGCCTAATGGCTGGGTTGAAACAACTTTTTTCAACAACCCTAAATAATTATAAACCTGTTCAGCAAATAGTTTTAGCTGGTTACTTGGGCCTAAAACTAGCTAGAACAGGGTTATTCAACTACTACCCTGTAACTTAAAGTACTAAACTCTGCTGGATTTGCATTCTACTACCTTATCATTAATTGCACCCACTTGGTGTACCAGGTTTAAGTCCCAGATTAGAGGGTCGCAATGTACAAACGACGTGGCATTGGCTTTGAGAGCCAGAGTTAAATTGAGCTAGGTGACAGGAATGTAGAAAGGGGAAAAACATTTTAGGGTGCACTACAATCAGTGTTAACAAAATATAACTGTTTTATTAACTAATCCATTTACTATTTGCAAGCTTACTCTTGTGATTGTATTTGTCTTTATTATGTGATCTTATATTCTCTCTCACTCACTCCTATTGCCTCTCCATCCTGTTCACCCTCCTCTTCTCTCTCTCGTTGTGCTGACAAACATGAACGTACAAACAATTGTACATAACTAGTATAACTATTCAATTCAATGCATGTAGACATGATCAAGACGATCTGCTGAAGTTTAAACCAAGCATCAGAATGGGGAAGAAAAGTGATTAAAGTGACTTTGAACGTGGCATGGTTGTTGGTGCCGGACTGGCTGGTTTGAGTATTTCAGAAAGTGCTGATCTACTGGGATTTTCCTGCACAACGATCTCTAGGGTTTACAGAGACTGGTACAAAAAAGATAAAATGACCAGTGAGCAGCAGTTCTCTGGGTAAAATGCCTTGTTGATGGCAAAAGTCAGAGGAGAATAGCCAAACTGGTTTGACCTGATAGAAAACTCAAATAACCACTTGTTACTACTAAGGTATACAGAAGAGCATATCTAAAATCACAGCACATTGAACATTGAAGCAGATGGGTTAAAGCAGCAGAAGACCACACCGGGTGCCACTCCTGTCAGCAAAGAACAGGAACCTGAGGCTACAATTTGCAAGGGCTAACCAAAATTGGACAACAGAATATTGGAAAAACTTTGATTGGTCTGATGAGGCTCAGATGGTATGGTCAGATGGTATGGTCAGATGGTATGGTCAGATGGTATGGTCAGAACATGGTGTAAACAACATGAAAGCATGGATCCATCTTGCCTTGAATCAATGGTTTAGACTGGAAGTGGTGGTGTAATGGTGTAGGGGGATATTTACTTGGACACTTTGGGCCCCTTAGTACCAAGTGCCAAAGCACCCAGGGATATACATTTTTACGTGTTTTGATAGAAATGAATACCTTCATTCACCAAAGTGATGCTAAATTGATCAGAGATTATAGTAAAAATATTTAATTATGGAAGTGTTAAAGTTTTCATCATCAGGACATTGAATTAATGGATGCTGCACATTTGTCTTTGCTGTTATATGTGAATAATTAAGTATAAATCAGTCATTCCCAACAGTGATAGACAATTGCAAAATTGGTAATGGCTTGAATATTTATTTTTGTAAGTAAATTAATTTCTATAAAAACATGAAAATCCTCAGATTTTCGAAAACATTTGACAAGTAGTGTGTACTGTATATACAGTGTGAAAAAAGCACAAAATAAAAGGTCTAATATCAAAAAGATCTAATATTAAATACCACTGATTAGATTTGGTAGTTGGGGGATGGGGAAATCAGTATTCCATCAATGTGACTAGTGTATCATATTTTAATTTGACAGCCGGTCGGCCAGTTACAGTCCTGGCTGCAGCACCCAATGTGAAATAAAGAGTTCCTTGGTGATCCCTATATTTAGATGAGCTACAGAGAAACCGAGAGGGTGAGTGACGGATGCGGGGAGCGACAGATACAGCGTGCGTGTGCCAACAGACAGTGCCGTGCCACCCCCACCCCCCGTCGGCCGCTCCATCGCAGTCCCGGGCCGAATCTTTGTCCCAGTACATCCCTGAACGTAGGCATAAGTTAACTTAAATTTTACACCTAGCCCTTAGTAGGTGTAAAGTTCAATGTAAATAAATAAAATGTTGTCATAGTGGTTGACATGGACCGTCGTTTTGAAAGGTGGGGAAACAGGTAACGAGGAGGCACAATATACTGGCTGTTTTGTCTCTGTCATGCGTTCTTCATTTAAAGGAGAACTCTGGTGCAAAAGGAACCTAGGGATTAATAACACATTGCTACCGATTCGACAGTTCTCTGGGATATGTTTTCATGCTATCGAATGTGCCCAGTTTTACTAACAAGGCTCAAAATAGCACCACACTTCCACGGTAGCATGATGACAGTCCCTACATGCTAACCGAAGCATTGAGAACTTTGTAAGTGTACAGACAGTTTATTAGAAATATAGTTTAAAAGACATTACCGTTTGTGTGTACAAGGCAGCCGCCATCTTCAGAAACAGACTCGATTAGTCAAACCACAAACTTTGTTTTATGTGAGCTTAACTGTGACTTGGAATCATCAATGGCAAGAGGTTTTGCGGTCATTCATGCAGATCAATGAGCAAGACTTAACAGCTGGCAATGCAAAAACACAAATTGCTTACAGTTCAGCTCACGTAGCACAGAGTTTGTGGTTCGACTAATGAAGTCTGTTTCCGAAGATGGCGGCTGCCTTGTAGACACGAATGGTAATGTCTTTTAAACTTTATTTTTTATAAACTGTCTGATATGTTGGGGTGCCCAAATTTATGCACTTGTCTAATTCCGTTTTGATGCATATTGCACATTTTCCATTCATCCAATAAACCTCATTTCACTACTGAAATATTACTGTGTCCAGTTATTTGATAGATCAAAAGTAAATTGCTGATCCGAACAACCAATTATTTATAGATGAAAATCATGGTAAAATGGTAAATCGACTGCATTTATATAGCGCTTTTTCTAACCAACAATGGCCACCAAAGCGCTTTACAGAGCCTCACATTCACCCATTCATTCACTCAATCATACACCAACGGCAGTGTCAGCCATGCAAGGCGCCAGCCAGCTCGTCGGGAGCAGCGGGGGTTAGGTGTCTTGCTTATGGACACCTCGACACTTGGTCAGTAAGACCCGATCATCAAACCTTTCGACCTTCCGGTTGCCAGACAACCTACTTGACCCGCTGAGCCACTGTCGCCCCTAATGGAAATTGTCAGGGGTGCCTATACCTTTGCATACAACTGTATACTTAAGGTTCTCTAGTAAATTGGCAAGACTGTCTCACCCAATGTTCAGCAAGGGATCTTCATTTATTCAGATATCAACTGCTCACTTTTGGCTATTTCAAAAACAAAATAATCTCAAAAGTCGTTATTTTTTTAAACAATCCATAGAAAATTGGTTGAAACAAATAATACAATAAATGTTGTGGTTAAGTTAAAATATACTAATTGATAAAAAACTTGTATTCTTCTATACCAAAAAGTTTGCCTGGCACACAGTTGACTTTTTGGCCTCTAGAAAGGTCAGACTTTGACCTACAGTGAAGTGCCTTTTGGTTTTGGATTCAGAAGACCCATGGCTACAACATGGATGAATGAAATCCAACATCCTAGGTCACTGAATTATATGTTTTATAAAATATTTATCCCAAAAAACGAAAGAACGTATCTATTTTTGTTGTTTTTTACTTGTAAAAGCATGTTATCTATAATGAATAAAGCTTTTTATTGCTTATTGTCAAGCCACCAGGGGTCATGGACCAGTGTGCAATGTTTGGAGGCCATACAATCAAGTCAACATCAAAATGCTACAGTCATTTCTAACTAGATTTCTATACGTTTTTAAAACCCAGCTAAATTCCAACTCCAAAAATGGTTGTTTTATGCAGGATGATGTCCTACATCATTGTAAGTCTGTTTTTTGTCATTTTCACTTCCTACTTCCTGTCTGTGATATTTTTAGTAAAAAAGAAAGGCCATCGTCGGCTTTGAGGCCACCACTCATTATTTGCGTCTAATTCTCCCCTTTCCAATGGCACCAAGCTTTAGTTTCTAGCATGTACGGTTTGTGAAATAATCGCGTACTAATAGACTTAGTAGGGTTAAATAGGAATGATCTTTGTAAATTATTATTAATGAGACACTGGTGAAGTTATGCTCACATGCAGCTAACAAAGATTTATGGAAACGCTAGCTCTTTCCAAAATTACAACCAACTAATTGTGTCACGCATGTCTGGTGGATTTAAGAGAATGAAGCAGGGGTGTGTGATAATTTGCAGTAGTTTAATGATCCGGTGGAAAACACGGTGGTACTATAACAAAAGATACCATGCAACAGCATGGTAGACTTACAGCATACATCATTTACAACATGCATTAGACTGACATTGATAATGATGCACACACCCAGGGCCGCCCGTAAGGCTGGAAAAAGGGGAAAGCTTTTTGGGGCCCAGCCGTGGGGGAGGGCATGGAGGCCAGGAATATGTCAAAAGTGCACCGAGGGCGGCTCATTCACTGGACCTTTTCAGGGGTCCAGACATTTCTGTTGGCAATCCTTCACACACCTACAGATAATTATATGGACAATTAGGGACAGTGATTGGGATTAAAACAACTGGTAAGCAGCACTAATGAATTGACATAGAACAGTTGTATGTGAACATAAAGGTGAATAGATGGAGTCTTGATGGGAAATGGGATATAATGTCTAAGAAATACAGAGATGTGCCTGAGGCCATGTACCATGTAACTCTGGCCGAGTGAGTGCTTTGGAAGAAGGAAAAAGTAAGGAACTTGTCTGTTTACTGATTAAGGGCCGTATTTTAACGATCTAAGCACACAGCGTGAGCGTGAGCATGAGCTTTGGGCGTGTCCAAATCCACTTTTGCTATTTTGACGGCGGAAAAAAGGGTCCAGGTGTGGGGCGCATGTTCTAAACGGGTTGTACATAGTGTCTTCATTAATTCATAGGTGTGATTTGGGCGTAACATGCAATAAACCAATCAGAGATTCATCTCCCATTCCCTTTAAGAGCCAGGCGCGTTGCACCTTTCGCGCATTGCTATTATGATGGCGGATTTGCACCGTAATACATTTTTTTATAATCTTTTGCATGTTTGTGTGCTGCTGCGCTTCCCTGTGTGTGTGCAACAAATATATATATTTGACTAATTTGCTGTTAAAATAACAATGACATGCTGCGCCATTGACTTTAGACCAGATTTTTGTTGGTCAATGGCGCAATCACTGTCTGATGCCTCAAAATAGCAATACACCCAGAAATATCCTGAACAAACCTCCCTGTTAGACCAGCACGCCCATGGGCACAAATATATGCGCAGGTGCATTTGCTATTTAAATGACACAGGTGCAGGACGGGAAACTGACAACTGCGTTTGGGCTTTGTGCTGCTTTGTACTGCTTTACGCTGCTTTGTGCTGCCTTGCGCTGCTTTGCGGTGTGTTGCGTAGCGCCGGGTGCAAGATAGGGCCCAAAGACATTTACCAATTCCATTTATGGACCAAAGAATTGGCAGCTGTGTCATATAAATTGCAAAGTAGCTGGCAAGAGATTTAACACGCAAAATGAAACCTGATAAAAAGGTAGAATGTTTCAAATGATTTATTATACAGAATTCTGGCAACCATATATATTTGGGATACAATATTACCAGTTCTGCAGATTTTTGCATGGAGGCAGCATCATTAGATAATTTATTTTGCTATTGTCCATATGTAGCTTATTTCTGGTCAAAGGTACAGGAATGGCAGAGGAATTGTAACATTTTACTAAATCTACAGACAGCAATACTCAGTGACTTGAAAAGCCATAGTCAATCGATCAATAATAAAAAAATATTTTTTTTTTACTTTTAACTCAAAATTGGTGAAACTATGAGAATAGAAAGTTTCTGTACTTAAGGTAGCAGTTGGTTGTTCTCAGTTTTATTACGCACCCCTTGTGTGGGACAGACATCACCACAGATCAGCAACAGATTGTGAAGAAAGTGCTCAGATCAACAACATCAGTTGGTATTTATAGCCTTGGGGACTGAGCATCTTCCAGTTCCTTCCAGAAAACCCTTATCTCATCAGACCCATGATCTTGGATCACATGACATCTGTTCCCTGTAAATCGTGAGCAAACAGCCATGATGGCCTTGACAACCCTCTCTGGAAAAGGAAAGTGCTGACTCATCCTTAGGCCTTACAATAACAGATAAGCTCAGTGTCTTAGATGAGCTCATTCTCCACTCTCTAATTAGTTATATCATTCTAAACTGCTTTAAACTGTTTTGTACATTTCTCATATATAATTAGTCCTCAACAAAAGTTAAACTTTAAATTAAAACAAACATGTTTATGTTTACTATGTTACTCAAATTGGGCGAGCAACTGTTGTGGTTGTGGGGAAAATAAAGGAAGGAATATTAGAATATAAATGAATATTTACTAAACAAATTAATAAATGAATATGGTGGATTGGAAATTATACAATCACATTGATGGAAACAATAATCTGCAATATTAAACCTAATCCATCCAGTCCCAGTACTCTCTCTGTTTAGGGCATTGAAAAACATATGATTAAGGTGACACGAGTGGGCTCAACATCTGTCACAAAATTTCAGAGATCTGGACTTGGAGAAGTGAACTTAATGAAACACTTTAAACTGTATAACTCATAGACAGGCACAATGTCATTGAGGTTATTCTGTCAATCGCCTCACCCCACCAGTCTTTAATGAATTCAATGAATTCAACACCCATTTCAAGCTTGCAGGCAGATTTAGTTTTGTTGGTAGAGTGTTTGTCAAATGCGATAACACATGAATAGACCTGGGAGATTATTGGTTTCTGTCTGGGCAGAAGAGTCAATAGAGTATCCCAGGTCTGGTTCAAAGGTAATTCAGGAAAGCCAGAAAAATGGAAAACCAAATGTGTTATCTGGAGGTAGTGGAAAATGTAAGATGGAGGCAAAGATTCTAGAGGCCAGATGAGGGAAACTAGAGAAAATGCCATTGTCATAAAGGTCATGGAAGGTCTTAATGCCTTTCCTTGCTCAGTGAGAAAAGGCCTTGATACTGGGTCCATTTAAAATGGCGCTGGAACTTGTACCAAATCTTTAGGGTGGACTGTACGACAGGATTGCTAGAGAAGCAAGAGGGGGAGATTGGGAGAGCAGAACACAGTAAAGCCTTGAAAGATGTAGATGTGCATGATAGTATCTCTGTGGCAGCAAGGAGTACTTGGAGAATGCAACCAGAATGGGAGCTTCTGAAAGTTGTCCACCCAATATTAATAAAGAAAGTTGGGAGGTGCAAGCCCTCCAATGAATTTGCATCTCTGAAGTAAGGACCTACTGACTATGGGTACCTTTCCTCCCCAAATGAATGAAGTGACAGCCTAATTAATTGAATTAAAAAAGACTTGGGCAAAAATAACATGATAGTCTGAAAAAGGTAATATAATTTTGTCAAACTATTCATTAAAACAGCATTAATATTTCCTACAGTGATAAAGGTAAATTACTTCACCTCTGAAAATCAGCCTTCATCTGAGTGAAAAAGGCTGGCAAAATTGGCAAAGAAAAAGGCAGGAAACATACAATTTAAATTTACGCCAAGTATTTGAAGCCAGAGTGGTTTAGCTGAAAGGGCCAGTCTGTCTACCGAAGCTGCAAAGCCACTGGATTGATTGGAAAGCATTCACTGAAAAACGAGGATTTCTGAATTATGTCTATGATGTGCATTTTGGCTACCTCTGTGCTTGGCAGCACACCTTGGGAATCAGGTATGCCTGCTGGCATATCACCACTCCTGGGTCGGTGTGAATGTGATGTTGCAGGATGTGTGTGCGTGCGTCCCAGGGTGGAGCAAAATACATCATTGTACTTTACCAATTCCTGTAGTTCTTGACAATGGTGGGGTCCTACATCACTTCTTATAGCGACGGTGTCCAGGTTAAGAAAGGCCAATGCACAGGTAGGCCAGTGGCCCCTCCCACCTTTTCAAGAGGTTAATATGGTACGTATGGGTTTCTGGTTGGAATCTGGGTTTTTGTAGTCTGAAATTTACCAAGCCCACTCAATTCTACCACTATATATGGCCCTTTCCAGGTGGCCAGGAATTTACTATTGGATGTGGGGACTAAGAGATGTACCTTATGTGGAACTCTCAAACTTGGCAGACCAGGTGCCTCCTCCATGTGCTGGTGTTCTACAAGGATTCGGTGAGGGGTAGACTGCAGCTCCCAGGCCTCCTTAGCCACATCTAAAAGACCCCTGGGCCAGCGTCCATATAACAATTTAAACGTGGAGAACCCTGTCAACGCCTGAGCTACCTCTCTTTTAGCAAACAGCACATAGGGCACCATTATATCCCAGTTGTGGTGGTCTTCTTCTGTCACCCTTTTCAGTATGCATTCAAGGGATTGGTTCAATCTTTCCACCAGCCCGTCCGTTTTCGGATGATAAACTGACGAGCGCAATTGGTAAACCTTTAGGAGCTGACAAAAGTTCCACATTAGTTTGGATTTGTTAAGGAAATAATTCTATATAAGCATCTTGTAATAGTTTACAACAGTTTAGCATCTTATAAACAGGTTAGGATACATTTACTCAGATAAAGTGTTATGACAGGGTTACATGAGGTGACCTAAGACTCTGAGACCTGTTGCTTATCTGCAGGGTTAAAACTAAGTCATCTCACACAAATGAGCCTATGATCATTGTTATTGTAAAGACAGACAGTTCTTCTGGGAGGGGCAGCCGAGGTCACGATGACAGTGCATAGGAGAGTGCCTGCAGATGGAAGAAAGACAGGAAATGTCATTGTATCATTGAGCACTTTTACCACAATATAGCTGGTGTTAAACGGCTACCCAGTTACACAAGTACACGAGCCAGTCGCTGAATGATACTGCATTGTATTCCATCTTCAGTATATAGCTAGATAAGCTAGCGGGTGTCTTTTTGTTTGTGCAGTGTTTGAGCAGAAGAGATCCACTGATTACTTTTTGTAAAGTCAACCTGACTGTACAACACACTTTTTCCAAAATTGTATTAAATATGTCTTTCTGTCCTTTCAGGAATGTTGAAACTTAGAATAGGATCTAACAACTCTCAAAGATTGAAAACATTGTGGAACTGTCACACTGTCCTGTTCACCTGGAGCAATAGTCTGTTCTAATTTAGGTAATATTAGGCAGGTGTGTTCTATTGCTGATTAAATGCAGCTGGTATTCTCAGACCCTATATAAGATCAGGTGAACAGAAGGAAAGCGCGATTCATCAATGATGTTCCTTGGTTACACTTTTGGATGATTGTCTTGTAGGTTTTCCTATCCTCAAGTAAGTCATGAGTTCCTATGGTATTGTATGTAGACCTTTGTATGTATAGTTGAGAACGATACAAATTATACTCAGTTTCGTAAGCATCTATGCCACTTAAAGAGCATAGAAGTAGACATAATCGTTGTGCATCCTGTTAATCCCAGTTGAGTAATTGCCTATGCTCTGTGTTTTCCTGTGTTCGCTATATAATAGTATTTCTGAGACTTGTAATCATGTTGTGCAGTCCTTTACCTGTCTGGGGTCTGCTACAATATTGTTAGGATTGCTACACTTTGGGATCATCAACTTCATTAAACAAGAACAGTACATTTCCTGTCTGGTCTCCCTCCTTCATATAAACTTACCACGGTGTGTTGGGCTGCCACTTCCACCTTGCCCCATCCCCCATTCTCCGGTTCCAATGCCTATCCAGCCGAAAATAGAGCAGCAGGATGGGCCATTCCCATCTCCTCCAGTGGAGTGTTTGGAAGAGATAAAACAGCAGTAGCTGGTGACGGCGTAGAGGGAGATGACCAACCCAGCGATGCAGGTGGCGAGGGCTGCAATACAGGAGGCAGAG
The DNA here is from genome assembly GCA_016801145.1 of Umbra pygmaea. Classification (NCBI taxonomy): domain Eukaryota; kingdom Metazoa; phylum Chordata; class Actinopteri; order Esociformes; family Umbridae; genus Umbra; species Umbra pygmaea. The sequence goes on along the minus strand of JACXGM010025245.1, from coordinate 3,278 downwards.
GAGGCAGCATGTTCAGCAAGGGGATTCTGTCACGCTGTCCCAGAGTGAGATACTGTGGCAGTTGAACTGAGACATGGACTGTATGTGTAATTATCATTTTGAGTATTTGTGTTCTCTTCCTTGGCCCAGTGCTGATGTACTCTATGTTTAAGTTGAGTTTCTTTTATCTGTGTGTGTGGGGGGGCATTGTGCATTGCTGTGCACCTTCCACCTGTTCACCTAGAGCAATAATATGTTCTAATTTAGGTAGTATTAGGTAGGTGTGTTCTATTGCTGATTACATGCAGCCGGTATACTCAGGCGCTATATACGATTGGGTGAACAGGAGGAAGGCGCGATTCATTGATGATTGTTACTGTGGTGTTCTGACGTCCGGGGAGCTGTTCACTGAAATTTGTAAGTTGTGAAAAGAGTGTAGTTTTATTTGAGTTATGTTTTCGTACGCTCTATATGTATATTTGGTTACCCTGTCTACTCCACGTAAGTGTGTAGTTATATACAGATATATATATATGTTATTGGTGTGCAATTCATATTCCGTGTCACTTGCAACTACGTGCTGTTGTAGCCTACATTTCCTGGACCCTATTCAGTAAAACTACAAAAGTCTATCATCTACCTGTTTGGTCTCCCTTACTTTCCATCTCCACACACCCTACAAATGTGACAGGAACCATGCTAACCACACCTTCAAAAAGTGCTTTGGGGGAGGTTTCAAAAACTCTAATATCCAATATAAATCTTAGTGCTTGAAGCCAGAGCTCCACTAACGTTTGAAATTATTTCTAGACCTCCATGTAGGCCAGACAAGATTAGAGAAGTGGCCTATTATTATGTTATATTAAGTGCAACACCATTGCAATAAAAGGTTATTTTTTCATTTGCATGTTTGTAAAATGGAACATAAAACCTTAATATTGCAAGTGTTAAAATGTGAAAGTTCTGCAGACTACAAACATTATTTACGTTCCAATCAAATTCATAGGCATACATTTATGTACATGAAGTGCATACAAGTTGGCTGGTAGTGGGCACAATTTAAAGGAAAAACAAGCTAAAACAAAATAATAGTTTATTACCTTATATGCAGACCACATATTATTTACGCATACTCTACTGTACATAGGAACCTGTCAGTAGAAGACTGCTTTATTCATAGTTTATGAGTATATAAGGTATAACAGTATTTCTCTTTAAGAACCTTGTCCTCATTAAACTGATAAATACCTTATAACGCTAGTTGTGAGGGCATGGATGAAGTAAAAAGAAATCACTATTTTATAATACTAACAAGGCTCAAAATAGCACCACACTTCCACGGTAACATAATGAGGGTCCCTACATGCAAACTGAAGCATTGAGAAATGTGTAAGTGTACAGACAGTTTATTAAAAAGATAGTTTTAAAGACAGACGCCATCTTCGGAAAACAGACTCGACAAGTCAAACCACAAACTCTGCTACGTGAGCTGAACTGTGAGCAAATTGTGTTTGATTTTCATTCGCATCTATTGATTTTTTACTTCATCCATGTCCACACAACTAGCGTTATGAGGTAATTATCAGTTCGCACTAAATCTGGGCACATTCGATAAGCATAAAAAACATATCCCAGAGAACGGTCGACTAAGTACCAATGTGTTATTAACCCCTAGGTTCATTTTGTGCCGGAGTTGTCCTTTAATATGAAAAATGTTAAAAAAAGTTTGGCCACGTAAGAAATTAAGAAATAATGTGGACATGGTTATTAGGGCTCCCGATTGCAGAAAAATTATTGGACCACTCATCATCAACATTCACATTGATTGTGCCCCTTCCGATTTGCTGATTATGTAATGATACTGTCATTTTTTCAATGCTGCAGTTCAGTTACTGATAAAAGCATGAACATACTTTAGGAACATGGCATTTTGTCTTTTTATTTTAATACAGCATACTTCAATCATCTTGATCATTCTATATACTTTCAATATCTATTCAAATGCTTTCTAAAATCCATTTAGGAAAGAGCATTGATGGACAACTTTTTTTATGTATTTATTTTTTCAGATTTATAAATAAATAAATGTATAAATGAAATACTAAATATCCATAATGTCAGCATTATATTAGCTCATTCCAAAGTGAACATTAAAGAAAAAATCCTTCCTAATGAAAGCCTGCACTGAGCAAAGCATGCATTATGTAATGATTATTATTATTATTATTTGTATTATCCATCTGGCAAGCTATTTGCCAACATTATCTTCTCTGATCACAATCACTGGGGATTACAGCAATGCCACTAAAATATTGGGATAATTAGGGTCATTAGTTATCTGGTCAGTGCAAAATGAATAATTCAATAGACAAATGAGTTATTGTAATGAGGCCTCGTGATTGTGTAATGCAGAGTTTTCATATCTCTCATTCTGATATGCTTTGGCATCCTTCATTTGCATTGATCTGCTGTCCGGTGGATTGTTATCCCGAGTGATGATGAGGAAATGACACTGTACATTTTCTGTTGGCCTAATTGATTTTGGACTGCACTGAGCCAGTCACTGTCAGATTGTGAATGCCAGAACAGGTGTTGATTGGCTGGGCAGGCAGGCAGGCAGGAAATGTGTCTTTTGAGCTGATAAGGGACAATGTTTTCTTGGCATTGTAAGAAAATGAACTAGTAAAACCTGGATGCTATTTTAATTCATAGACCCACCATTACATGCTTTTTATCCTTTGTTAAATCTGTCTGGTTTGAAATTAATCATTCATTGTGGTCTTGTTAAAGTCTCCATGCAGTTTTAATTAAATTGTTTTACTAATCCCATTATGTCTAATAAATCAAAATTTTTATTAGTTGAAGATATTATATTTTTAACAGGTACACTTATCTAAAACAACATACAATAGTGCATACATACATTTGCAATAAAAACTAATCAACACCCATTGCAAATCTTGTTCATTTTCAAAATTGCAAAATTGCTGTTTGCAATGTACAAATCAAACAAAAGCAATTGAAATAGCTAAACACAACAAAAGCTTCAAGTGGCTTCCTCAAATCCAACTGAAAATGCAACTCATAATAATAATAATAACAGTGATGGGCAGTAGCGTCGCTACAAGTAGCGCCGTTACTAGTTTAATTACATTTTTCAGTAGCGTGATCGTAGCGTCACTGTTTTATTAATCAAATAGCTTTACAGTAGTGAAGCTAATTTATTGATCAAGTAGTGCGGTAGCGTCCACGCAAGCTACATTTTCACGAGTATTTCTGAAGCTCAACTCTGAAAATAC
>JACXGM010025244.1:0-15389 GCA_016801145.1 Umbra pygmaea | reverse complement strand
GAGTTAATTATACTAATAATTACAACAACAAAAAGTTATACCCCCAGGAGTTTACTTAAAGGGGGAGGAATGTGGTGTATTGGGGACATTACTGCTTTAAGTCTTGTATCCAGCCAGGTCAAAGGACAAAGGGGGCGGGGGTATGGGGTGAGGGGGAGTTCATGGCGAGGGAGTGATGAGAAGGACTTTGTTGGGAAAGGGTGATTAAAAAACCATTGTGAATTATTCGGTTGTGAGGCGTGAGTATTTTACAGTCTGGATAATTTTTTTATGCTGTTCATATTTCTCTAAAAGGATCATTTATTACAGTTGAGCAAAATATGCGGCTCTCATAGACTTGTCCGTATCTGCGATTGGTCCGATTGTGCACCGCCCCTTTTATGTGAACGCGCTCGTCACTAGATTGGGAAATCCTGGTTTGATTTAACGAATTGATAACCACCATCGTGACATCTGTTATCTAGATCACAATTGTTAGGTTCAGTGAAGCCAGGTAATGAAAAGAAATCCAGGCCATGTTGAACTTACTTCATAGTATAGGCCCCAGGAAACACTAGGGATACATGGACACACAGGGAGACTGTGACAGTTGCTTCCAGATAGTATGCTATCCAACAGTGTGCAGAGCCTGAAAAGCTCACACATGAGATGGTAGATCACCATTTCATGCTTTGCGGAGGATGAGAACAAAGCAGAGTGACTCAGGTTGAACAGTGGGAAGAGCCTATTGTAAGCTGACAGAGGTCTTGGTTGATTAACTTGTCTTGACGTAATGGTTTGTTTGACCTTACTTCTTAGTCTAGTAAATTGTTAATCATATGTTTAGATTTAAAATCTTGAAAGAAATGTATATAATTGCAATGAGAATATAGAAAAGCTTCTCAGTTTTTATTTATGAAATTGGTTCCATTGATACCATTTTCACCAGAAATTACAGATATTTTATACATATTCCTTCTATTTCAAGACAGCAATTTTGGGACAAGGGGCTTGACAACTTGTTTCTTGTTAGTTAATAAAAGAGATTCTATATCTAGTCTTGATTCTAGACTTTGTGTTTGCTTGTGTAGTCTGCGAGTAGTAATTGTTAACATCAGGTCTATATTTGTACTAATGAAAGGTAAGGAAACCATGATGCTGAAATTAAAAGAAACATAGGTTAAACCATAAGCTTACCACAAACAACATAGACAAATATGTAAATAGCACTGACTCAAATGCAAGTGGTCTGGTAGACCTATGTTGACCTCTAAAAATGATGAAGAAAGCTTTACATAATCAGAATTAAATACATCTGAACATGACTTAAAGATTACACCTAATGGAAAAAGACCTCAAAACAAACAACTGAAGATGCCTGCAGGACAGGCCTGACAGAGTATCAGCAGAAAAGATACCCATCATCAGGTTGGGTGAATGGGGTGCAGACGTCAAACAATTATCAAATGCAAGAAATATGTGACAAAATATGAAACATTTTAGACATTTTATTCCTGTGACATAATTGTCAAAAAACACAAACACTTTCAATTAAAAGCTGAGAATGTACATTCTAAACTCCAAAATAATTGTTTACTGCGCTAATAGAAGAAGATATTGTTCACTATGACATTAATCATGGAAGGCTCTATAGACCTTATTAACCATTTATTGCTACTGAATTTGTAGTGTTAAGTTCCAAAAATAAATGTATATCCTAACACTTTCCAGTTAATTAACCAGGTAGTGATTGACACATTCATAACAAAAAGTTGAAAAGCAAGAGTTATATAAGAAAATAATGAAATTACAGCATTGTCTATGAGGCCCCGAATTCTCGCAGGTGGTATACCTGCCCATTCCTCTTGGCAAAATGCCTCCAGGTCATGCAAAGTCTTCAGTTGTCGTGCATGAACCTCATGTTTGGCTTGATGATATCAAGGTCAGAAGACAGTGATGGCCACTCCAGAACCTTCACCTTTTTCTGCTTATGGTCATTGTTGTGCTGGAATGTCCAAGAGTGTCCAATGCTCAGCTTTCATGCAGAAGAATGCAAATTGTCTGCCAGTATTGTAGGATAACTTGCTGCATTCATCTTGCCATCAATTTTCACAAGGTTCCCAGTTACTTTAGAGCGCACACACCCCCAAAACATCAGTGAGCCACCACCATGCTTCACAGTGGGGATGGTATTCTTTCACTATAGGCCTTGTTGACCCCTCTCCAAACAGCATCATTGGTTGTGTCCATGAAGCTCTATTTTGATCTTGTCACTCCAAATTACAGCGTGCCAGAAGCTGTGAGGTGTGTCAAGGTGTTGTCGGGCATATTGCAACTGCACTTGTGGCACTGGCGCAGTAAAGGTTTCTTTCTGGCAGCTCGACCATGCAGTTAATTTTTGTTCAAGCATCGTCATGTTCTGCTCCTTGAAACAACCACACTGTCTTTTTCCAGAGCATCATGTATGTTTCCCGATGTTATCTGTGGGTCTTTGTATCCCAAACTATACTTCTGGTTGTTTTGGCTGGCAGCTTTCTTGGTCTACCTGACCTTGACTTGGTTTCAAGAGATCCCAGAATCTACCACTTTTTAATAAGTGATTGAACAGTTCTGAATGGGATATGCAAGTCTTTGGATTTCTTTTCATAACTATTTCCAACTATGCAGTTCCAGTACCTTATTACGCAGGTCTTTTGACATTTCCTTGCTGCTCCCCATGGCTCAGTATCTAGCCTGCTCAGTGCATCCACATGAGAGTTAACAAACTCATTGACTATTTGTACACAGACATTAATTGCTATTTAAATTGCCAGAGGTGTGAGAAATAGGGAAGTAACGGATTCATTGTTTTGTGGTTCATCACGTTTTTAAAACAGACAGTTTTCATACCGTGGCCATTTTCTCATTCATGGAATTGCATTAATATAATGTCAGGATTATTCCTGAATTGGAAAAGGGATTCACGTTCCCATTGTAAATATCAGTTAAATTATGAGAGAGTTAGCTACGTTTGCGCAGAATCATATAAACTTCATGCGATAAAAAGGTTTTTATGCACCAGTGAAAAAAAGTGTGACTTGAATTTTATGATTTATATATTTTTTATAAATACTGTGATACCATAAAACTGTGATTTTTCTCTGACCGTTATCATACCATGAAAATCTCAAACCATTACATTCTTAGTCGGAAATTAAACTTTGATTGCCATTTTAACCTTTGTGTCACCTTGTGTCTCTGTAACAAGGCCAAACATTCAATGGTATGTAAACCTTTGGTCAGGGCCATTTGGGTGATTTCTGTTATCAGTATGGTTTACAAAGGAGCTAAACTAGTTTGTGATAATTAATGGATTCTTTTGAGCACTATCCTTACATAACAGTCTGATTTTTTGTATGAACAGTCATATTGTCAAAATCAATGCCAAAATTTTACAATTTCTGCCAGGGTATGCAAACTTATGAGCACAACTGTATTTCTTTCACATAAATGCAACAGTTCCATTTTTTATGTGTAGTTTTTTAGCGGTTTTACTTATTTTAACATGTTTATTTGTTTTGTTTTTAAATCATACCTGGAATTTGGTACTGTCTTTTCAATCGTTGACTACTGTACCTTCATATATTTACATATGTTTTTTTTTCCTTTTTCTCTTTCAGCTTCAGAAGAGGAAGGAGCGTGAGGAGCAGCTGGAGGAAGTCATACAAGCCTATGAGAAGATCCACATGGAGAAGAGTAACCTCCAGAGAGACTTGGACACAATGGTCAGAGACATCCATTCCCTAATACCTTCATCTTTCCAATTACCCATCCTGTTTTTCCCTGAATCCCTCTCTCCATCTTTGCTATATTCCACAACCCATCCTTCTCTCATCCCTTCATGTAATCCACATTTTTCTCCAAACTCCACCCATTACCACCCCAACCTTATTTCCCTGCAAATCCACACACATCTATTTCTCTTTCGTTCCAACCATCCAATCTATAAACAAAAGAAAGGGTAGCAGGAGCGCTTCAGGTTATTCCCAAATGTGAACTACCAAAGGTGCTCTTGGCAGGGAAGTATACTGTTAAAATAAAGAATAATTATCCCGGCTTGGTACAAAGATTCAAAGCCAAGCACCTAGTGGATTTAGTAGGAATACATTGATGAAGGCGCAAGCCGAAACACATTGGAAAGAGTATTTTTAACTTACCAAATCCTCAAGAGTGCCTGGTTCTGAATCTTCGTGCCAACCCCACATAATTGTTCTTTATTTTTCATCCGATCTTACATTGTCCCCAAAATGTTCCCAATGATGATAATAAATATTAATATGAAAGAATAATTATTTATTTAAGTAGCTTTTTACTGATTCAATGTCACTGGGGCTTTTATGATTGACACTGATGCCATGACTCTACATGCCACAACTGTCTGACATTCAACACTAACAGCAGGTAGTCTCACCATTTTACATGTTCCAAATTATTTTAAATGAAGTGTGTAAGAGGCTCGTTGTAGAGCTCTGATTAGCCGTCAAAAACAAACACTGACGGTGATGACCTATTAAATACATTTACACAGGCTACCAGTTTCCTTATTAGAACTACCAAAAAGTATACTCTACTACACTACCGGCCAAAGGTTTTAGAACAAACAGCAGTAAATTATTTAAAATAAATATCCAAAACATTACCAATGTTGCAAATGTATATCACTGTTGGAAACTACTGGTTTATAATTAATTATTCACATACAATGGCAAAGCCAAATTTTCAGCAGCCAATAATGTAGTTAGCGCCATAATTCGTTGGACAGTGACAATTTTGGTTCTATACTCTATGAACCGTTTAGAAATCATAGAACATTTTGTACACAGGGTCCCCGTATTTTTGGGCACCAAAACACATTGGACAGTTTAACATATTGTACTTTATTGAATAAAGTAATAATTGTTCATATTTTATTGCATATCATTTGCATGCAATGACTGCTTGAGATATGCGATGCATTGTCATAACCAGACACTGGATATCTTCCCTAGTGATGCTCTGCTAGGCCTGTACTGCAGCCATCTTCAGTTCCTGCTTGTTTCAGGGACTTATTGTCTTCAGTCTCCTCTTCCGTATAGAAAATGCATGTACAATTTGATTCAGATCCAGTGACTGACTCGGCCAGTAAAAGTTTTTTTCCATAAAAAAAACAATGTTTAGTGTCATTGTGTTGTTGCATGATGAAGTGCCATCCAATAGGTTTGTAGGAATTTAGAAAAAATATATTTCTGTAGCCTTCAGAATTCATTGTTCTATTTCTGTCTGCAGTCACATCATTGATGAAGCATGTTCCACTGGCAGCCATACAGGCCCTCATATTTTATGTATGAGGTGGTATGGTTTGGATCAAGGACAGTTCTTTTTTTTCTCCACACGGTCCCCTTTACATCACTCTGGTACATGTTTATCTTTGCCTCATCTGTCCACAGTACTTTTTTCCAGAACTGTTGGGGCTCTTTTATGTAATTTTTTGCAAACTGTGATCTCACTTTTCTGTTCTTCAGGCTTATCAGGGGTTTGTATCTTGTAGTGTACCTTCTGGAGTCCTGCTGGTGTAGTCTTCTATTTATGGTAGACTTTGACACAGCTACACCCGCATCCAGGATAATATTTTTGATATGTTGGGCTGTTGTCAGGGGGGTTTTCTTCACCATAAAGAGTTTTCTCTGGTTTTCCTCGGTCTACCAGATCGTAAAGTAGAAACTAAAGATGGCTGCAGTATCTTCCCTGGTAGAGCATCACAAGATACCCAGCGTTTGGTGATGTCGATGAATCGCAGACTTCAACGTGTCATTGCAACCAAATATTAACAATTATTACTATATTCTACATGCTGTTGAACTGTCCAATGTTTTTTTTGGCATCCAACAAAGGGGGAATTATGTACAAAATGTTCTATGATTTCTAAACGGTTCGACTGATATGTCAAATTAAAGTTGACAGTCTGCACTTAAACCTAATTGTCATTGTATCCTTTCAAACTCAAAGTGCTAGAGTACAGAGCCAAAAAATTGGCAGTGTCCAATGCATTTTAATGCTCCTGTATATCAAACACTAACCAGGACAGTACAATTCTTGGTGTTGAACCCACTTTTCAACTTATTTAAAATCTTATCACAGATCTGTATGTGCTTTACCAAACTGCATATCATTGTCTTTGTGTGTGTATCTGATCCTAGACCAGTCTAGTGGAGAAGCACATGGAGCGTATCCTTGATCTGGAGTCGGCTCTGAGACAGAGAGACAACTCTTTACAGAAGCTCAGCACACAGCTACACAGCAAGGACATCCAATACCTGCAGCTGCACAGCCCTGACAATCACTGTGAGTCTTTATCCAACCATGTTGGAGGAGGAATAATGGTCTGAGGCTGTTTTTTTGTGTTTGGGATTGGCCCTTTAGTTCCAATGAAGGGTCATCTTAAAGGACAATTCCGGCGCAAAATGAACCTAGAGGTTAATAACACATGGGTACCGAGTCAACCATTCTCTGGGATATGTTTTCATGCTAATCAAATGTGCCCAGTTTTAGTGCGAACTGATAACTACCTTATAATGGTAGTTGTGAGGGAATGGATGAAGTAACAATAAATTGCTATTTTATACCCCTAACAATGCTCAAAATAGCACCACACTTCCACGGTAGCATAATGAGGGTCCCTAATTGCAAACCGAAACATTGAGAACTTTGTAAGTGTACAGAGAGTTTATTGAAAAGAGTTTAAAAGACCATTTGCGTATACAGGCAGGCGCCATCTTGGGAAAACAGACTTTACCAGTCAAACCACGAACACTGTGCTACGTGAGCTTAACGTCTTCCTCATAGTTTGTGACATTACCTCCCATCAACGTAACGGCTCTAAAACAAAGCCAGGGGCGCCCCGTGCACAACCCGCAGAAACAAGAAACAGGGCAGGGGGGAGGGCAAACCCACAGTACCCTGGAGAGGCCTACTCCCATCAGGCACCTGTGAAAAAGGAGGGTTCACCGAAGGAATCCCGCAGCCATGGCAGTCTCCATGGGTTGCTCAGCCTTCCCCCTCAGACGAACCAGGTCTTTCAGTACTCCAGTGGAGGAGATGGGTGCAGGTCCTCTTAACCACTCTGCTAGCTGAGGTAAGGTGTAATGGGCAGAAAACTCAGACCACACAGGCTTCCAGTAATAAATGCAGAGCATTTAGGATGTAATGTCCACTAAGCAAAGGGAGAAGTCAAACAGGCAGAAGTCGGTATACAGTGGGAGATTTAGACAGGTGCAATACCAGGATCCGGGTTCCTAAGAATAGATTGGCAATAGTCGGCACACGGTATAACACTGGCAGAGGTACAATAGGTCAAGATCCAAAAAACGTCATCCAAAAAGGCGAAACAATTCACAACAAGCAAGATATCCAGATATAAGGCTCAGTAGACAATCAATACCTCACAAAGACCTGAAGGACTAGGCACGTATATATAAGGATGTACACAGGTGCTCAAAATTCCGGTGATTGCGTTCATGTTTGAGTCTCTGTGATTGTGAGGTTGTGGTGCTGTGTTGTGGCGTTTTGAGGTACAGAAGAAGGAGCCAGGAATACCAGAGGACGTCACATAAGGATGATCTCCTCTAATGGACAAGGTGGACGGAGATCCTCCCAAGCCACCTGAGGGATAGGTGGAAAGTTCCCCAGGTGGCCGTGAACAGGAGGAGGTGTGGAAGCCTCCAAGCTGGTATTCCTGGTTCCCACAACCATCTTAGCTCCCCCCAAAAAAGATTTGGGGGAAACACCGGTCTTTCCTTCTCCTCTGCCCCTTTTGTGCCCGGTTGGCAGCTCTCCTACTGAGGGCAGACCATTAGAGCATGGCACTGTCTTCCTGCGGGTCTCCATTTTTGGCGTGTTATTCTGTCATATATTGTAGTACTGGTTGATGTTATGGATGGACGTTTCATTATATGCTGCTATTCCTGTCTTCACCACATAAGTGTTGTTAAAATTTTAGTAAGACCTATGTTCTATACTAGTTAGCGTGCTCTATGCCATGTCAGAGCATAGTATATGTATAGTTTCTTAGGGAACTCATGTACATAATTATTTACTCCTGCAACAACCATTGTGTCTGTCTGAAAACCCTGTGTTATCCTTAAATCTGCAAACTTGTCATTTCGGTTTGGTCTCCCTCCTCCCTCAACTAACCTACACACACCGTGAAAGAATGCCCGACCATAAACTAAAAAAGACTTTGAGACTGACAGGGAAGCGGGCTGCACGCTCTGTTCGTGGTGGCAAGAGGGAGAGAGCGCGCAGCCCGCTTAAGCCTGTAATAGAGACAGCCGAATGAGGAGTTTCAGAGGCTCCGCATGGCCTTCGGCTACACCCCACCAATGTGGCCGTATGGGGAATACTTCCAGCCGGCAGAAGCCACTACACCGGAGCCCTGGGAGTATCCCTATTGGGAAGAGGAGTTTGGGCAATTTTCCTCTGATGAGGAGGAATCTGAGGAGGAGGAATGGGGTCTCCCCAGGAAATTTTTGGAGGGGGGCTATGGGACTTGCAGTGAGGCCAGTATACCTGCCAGATATGCCACTGTAGCCCTATTCACCATCACTACCAGCCCTTTTCCAGAGGTGCAGCCAGGGCAGCTGGCATTAGCCCTACCATGGGCCTACATGGCACTGTGTATACCCACCGGTGAGCCATGTTGGGTGAACACAGATGTTCCACCTGCCACAGGCCCCTTTGCCGACATCCATCTGATGCTGCCCCCCTTAAACCAAGCCCTGGCTGACAACGGAAGGGAGCAGCAAGACCTAGCTGGAAGAGAGGAGCAGCGTCATTTACTCCAGGCCCCTGCTCAGCTGGCTCCTTGCCAGGCCCCTATTCAGCCGGCTCCTCTCCAGACCCCTGCTTTGCCGGCTTCTCTCCAGGTCCCTGCTCAGCCGTATCCTCTCCAGGCCCCTGCTTAGCCAGTCCCTGTCCAGGCCCCTGCTCAGCCGGCTCCTATACAGGCCCCTGCTGAGCCGGTTTCACTCCAGGCCCCTGTTCAGCCAGCTGCCATGGACCTGGAGTGCATGTTTCTGCCTTTGCCACCGGAGTTCGGAGACGACTTAGTGCTGGAATGTACAGGGCCCCCTCAGTGCTGGATTTTTCTGGGCAACCCTCAGCTCTGCAGTCTCTGGGGCCCCCCACAGCTCTACAGCCTGACCCAGGGCCCCCTGCACAGCCTGATCCTGGGCCCTCACCCCCAAAGACACCACCACTGCTGGGGTCTAGCTGGCTGCCGCCGTCACCACCAGTGGCAACCTTTGGGAGGCTGCCTGGCCTGCTTAAAGCTCCAGCTGAACCACCACCTGGGTGTGTGCTTCGGGTGGGGCTGCCCGTGGCCCTCCCGCCCTACCTTGGCTGTTGGGATGGGGGGTTCTCTCTCTTTGTTGGGCCCCTCCGGAGTAGTGCCCCTTGGGGGGGTACTGTCACGCCCAGCCCACTGATGGTTGGTGTAAAATATATCAGCGCATTGCATGTAGTTTTATGTTTTATAGGTGTATGTCCCTTTACATTCATGTGACACCTCTCTCTAGTTTGGCTATTGCTATGTTAGGCTAGTGTCTTGTAGATCGGATTAATGATTGCGGTCAGCCATGATCGATTATCTTTGTTTGCATTTTGTATATAATGCTGGCCAAAGTAGAGAGAGGTGTTGGGCATTGATCTTTTGTTGCGTTTGTTACCTTGTCACATATTGAAGTCCTGGTTGACGTTATGGATGGACTTTACATTATATGCTGATATTTGTGTCTTCTCCACATAAGTGTAGTAAATAGCGATATTCTGTACATTTTAGTAAGACCTATGTTCTATACAAGTTAGCACGTTCTATGCTGCGTCAGAGCATAGTATATGTATAGTTTCTTAGGGAACTCGTGTAAGTAATGATTTACTCCTGCAATAACCAGTGTCTTTGTCTGAAAACCATGTCTTATTATTAAATCTGCAGACCTGTCATTCCTGTTTGGTCCCTCTCCTTCAACTAACCTACACACACCATGACAACTTTGTATGAACTCATAATTTATAGCATATCATGCAGTGTTTATGTGACTGGACTGAGAAAATTAAAAGTGATTCTAAATTTGTTGGGTTAAATAAATGGTCAAAAAACAGTTAAACAGTTAAAAAAAAGCATTATTAAATAAATAAAAATAAGGAGAAATATTCCATCTGGCCCTGCTGTTTCCTATATGCTAATTAGCAAGTACAACCCACTCCAGCTGAGTAAAGCATGCTGGGTAGAATGTCAGTTCTGTAAGATAACAGCTGCTATGTATCCACAAGTCCTGAGCTGCTAACTTGAAAAGGAAACAAAATGCAGATGAAATAAATCATTGTCTCTGTTATTGCTGAGATATGCAGGGCAGCAGGGTTATGATGGGATGTCGTCACATGGAAAGACTCCAAGCTATGCATCCGTATCATTAAATGTTGAAATCCATAGAGGATTTCACTACCTCTACCAGAGACCTTGGCTTCTACGCAAACATGTGTGGGTTTCATGTAATTATGGAGGAGGTTTTGTATGTGTGTGTGTGTGTGTATATTTGCTCGTTTCAGAGTCAGCATGTGGGTAGTGTCTGTGTTATTTTCAGGGTCTATGTTTATGACCCCTGTCAAAAGTTCACATCTCTCCCTAACTATCTCTAGACATCAAACTTTAATGACGGATTACATAAACGAGGATAATGAAGCCCCTCTAGATTGAATTTGTGTGTGTTTGTGTTGACTTTACCCTCAGTGCTGGACTGTCCTGGACTGACCCTGCAGAGCTCCCGTAGTCTAGACACTCTGTCAGACCTGAAGCTGCAGCGCCTAGAGGCAGAGTTAGAGGGGGCGCGGCACGAGGCCCGCAGGGCGTGTCAGCGGGAAGAGGAAGTTAAGGCCGAGTGTGAGAGACTGCAGGAAGAGCTGAGACAGATCCAGAACAACCACAGAGCAAGGGTGAAGCACTCACATATCTGACACAATCTGGAACATTCTACCGATATTCTCAACAGCACAGTCAGTTCTTTCCAATGCTTGTTCTCAAACAGTCCTCTTCAAAGGACCTGCATGCTAACCTAATGTCACACTCCACTTCAGCAGGAAATTACTCCGTCGTGTGAGCAGTGTGATGTGGAGTGGATAAAGAAGGTTGGAGATGAGCAGTAAGTGACAACAATGACCAATTACAGCAGCTTCATAAGACATTTAACCATGTAGAGAGTGAGACAGTTACAAAAACATATATTTAGTTCCAAATCTAAAGGTCTAAAGGCTATAAAGGGACTGGTTCCCAACCTTTTTTCATTTCCGGAGAAAAACAACTCACAGTCATATAGTCTGTGAAAAGACAATTCTCAGAATCAGCGTTTTCTTTTTGTTCAGTAAAATATCTTCCAGCTCAAATGTTTATTAAATACCTTTCAAATGATATAAACATGGTCATTTTCAAAATGACCAGACTTTTGCATTTATTATCATAATACCACTCACACCCCTTAATTGTATATTATTTTACTAAAAAACAACACGTATATTTTACTCGCACGTTTGTGCCCACAAAGACCATGCTCTGGGTACTACAGCCCTAGTGGGCCTTTATTCCTTTCAGCTTTGAAATGTGGTAACTGTGACAGAAAATAACACTAGAGGGCAGTGTGAGCACAAATGAGCCTGATACACACAGCCCAGTTTCTTTCTTAGAAGAACCAGCGTTAACACCTCTACGTGGACTCAAGCCTGTTACCCCCGGCTGTCTCCCCTTGCCCCTTCACCTTTCATAGTCACAGGCACCGCACACAGCTCTCCCTCCAGCTAGTGAAAACCACATTTACGAGGCTGAGGCCATCAGCAGCGTTTCGATAAGAAAGTGAAAGTAAAGTGTACGGTTGTGATTGAGGTTCAGTGGGGTAAATGCCTTGAGGGGAAGCCTACTACTTTTCCAGACCTCAGTCACATTTTGGTTTCCCTACCTTAATCACCCACCTACCTGTAAGCTGTTATTTTCTTTCTGAATGGCAGCTGAATTCTTGTAAGTGCTCTCTGTTAATATAAATGTCTTATAGTATCAAGCTAGCAGTGTGGTGTGCATAATCTGGAAAGAAACAGTCTAACCTGCACAGACAATTGAAATTTTCTGCTTTAAGTACCTAAGTAAAAATACAAAGAGTATAAAATGAACTTTAAATTAATGTAGACTATTTTGTCTTATTACTTCTTTCAGTTCTATAGTATAGAGATCACCAGCGTAGTCATGAACACCAACAGCCATCGGACCAGCAGAGAATATACAGTTTGCATGTGTTATTACTGCTTTTTAAAATATATTTATTCAGGTTGATTAATTAAGAAAGCATAAAAATTAAGAGTTTATGCAGAAAGAGCAGTGGGCTCTTCAAACCCATAGTGCAGCAGTACATGTGTGCCAGAGGGATTGGCTTAGACCACTGGACATGTGTTGGCATTGTATATAATAGTCCAAAGTCTCAACTGATTTATTGCTTGTCCAATCAGAGCTGTAAATGCTGTAGGCCTTCAGCATATGTGACTTCTCGTGGTGGAATTTAATACCAGCCATCACATTTTTTACTAAAAATATCACTGACCCATGGAATGTTTTCTGAGGAATGACTGAGAATTTATATGGTGTTTTTAGACGTTACGTTTTGGATTGACATTTCCGGCAGTTGATTGACAGCAGCACTTAAAGGGCCAGCCAGATGCCACAACATACTGCCCAAAACCAGTTTGAATCACAGAAACAGCCAGCTTAGAGTACCTACTTTCTTAATGTATGTTAAGAGGTCAGATGCCCCCCCCACACACACACACACACCTGAATATATGTAGGTGGGCTGCTATGAGTCTTCTCGCACTACACACTCATGTTTCCTCTCTTATACACACAATCCTCTTTCTTTATCTCTCGGTCTCAAACATAGCCAAATACACTTCCATGGGTTGGATGCAGTGTATTGAAGTCTAGGCAGCTTTTATGAACAAAGGTGTTCACACATCCAAACTCATACATGGTGCTTTGATTTGGATACATTGTCTCCAAGCCGTGCTTTTTCAAAGAAAAATCGCACGGTCAAGATTTGTTTTAGCCGAAGTGAGAAAAGGAAGAATTCTGTGTGTCATGACAGTCAAAAAATACAGTTCAGTTCCAGGACCTCACTCAGACATCCCCCTTGGACTGTGAGAAATAATAATACATGATTTAACCTTGGTATCAAAGAATACCGTTATATACCAGAAAGATGTGGATGAGACATTTAAAATCACATCAATGACTTCTATGGTTCCTTCTTTGGTAAGTTGTAATGATTTATTCTGTTTTGTGAAGGTTGTGAAGGTTGTAAAGGTATACGTGGGGTTTTATAATGAAGGGGATTCAAGAGCCCACTCTGTCTGACTCATAGACATGTAGGAGAGAGGACAGTGGGGGCCTGGCTGAGGGGCTGACTGTGGAACATATGAATACATGTACAATGTCTCGTTTGTGGTCAAAATTACTGCCTTTTATGAGAGACAGGAAAAGATAGAACATTTATTATCATTGAGATCAAAAGTATAGGAACGAGTTTGAAACACCATATAGGTTTTTCTTATTACTAAGGGGGATCACAATGCCTGTCTGTAACATTGGGGGGATATGTCCCCCGTCCCCCTCGTTCCTATGCCCTTGATTGAGATATTCCCTATCTGTGAGTGATTTGTAGCCACTAAGTCTGTTTACCTGGTCAAAAATCTCCAGGCAGGGTATGATACTGGTACTGCCTCTCTCAAAGGCTAAACTTCATTTATTCGGTTGATTATAAAGAAAAATCCAACTGCATAAAACTTTCTATTATTCACATTTTCCGTTACTATCACCTCAATGAAGGATGTGCGTTCTTTACCCGTAATTTATATATTCTTATCTACCACCATCATCAATATGTGAAATGATAGCATTACAGTTCAAGGAAATCATAAGAGGTTTGTGCAAAAGAGTAAGCTTGATGAGAAATGTTTCAACACAGCTTGGTCTGGATTGGAGATATATACTTGTAGCATTTACTGTATCTACCGCAACCACCTATGTTTCTTTCATTTTTATGTTTTTGTACCAAATGGTTTGCTTGTAGAAGATGCTTTGAAAAAGCTTCTTTGTTGTCATGGCAAAATGAAGGTCTCGGTTTAATGCTTAGGTGGCTGGAAATAGAGCTCTGTTAATGTATTTCTGAATGCTATTCAATAGTATGATTCATATGTAATTTACTGTAACTTTAAAACATTGTATTTATATCATTATGTAACTGAAATACTATAATTTTAATATCCAGATGAAGTACACGTGATGTGTAAATAATGATAAACATCAGATAATATCAACTGTACTAGAATCTGTTAGTTGTATTAATGTGTTGAATGTATTTTCATGTGTACAAATGTTATCATGTATGGAGGACCGAGTCTGCCAAAATAAGAAATATATATAAATATATGCATCAATAAAAATATTTATACGTAAAAATATACATAAAAATAGAAAAATATAAAATTATACATTTATTAATCAATATTATTTCCCCATTTATTTATTTCCGTGATCATTTATTTCAGGTTTTATACATTTTTTATATTAATTTATTTCCATATTCTTTTATTTCTGTATTTATTTATTTCTGTATATATTTATTTCTGTATTTCCAGATCATTAAGCTAATGAGGAGGCTGTCAATCAATGCATTTCACGGTGTCACCTTTTTCCCATTGGTTGATCGGTATCAGAGTGTGAAGATCGATTTTACATGCCTAGATTACTACGTTCGTAGGCGTCATATTTCGATATACAATTCCGTTAATGCCGGAGCAGTCGGACGCCCTTCTTGTTGTAGCCTATCCATTTCATCAAAGAATAGAACCGCCAGTGCAATGTTCCGTTGTCGTGAAAACACACGCACACAAACACACCAAGTCACCCACACATACACAGAAACTAAGTTTGACGATGCGAGAGAGCAGCTACGGTAGTTAACGGAGCACAACAGGTGACACCGAAGCCACAAAACGCAACTAATCGGCACAGTTAGATTTTCTGTTTGTAACATTGCATCTCTTTTTGGGGTTGGTGAAAAAATCATATATCTTACAAACCAACCCCGTGTTGTAACCTTGGTTTCTCCCACAGGGTGAGCATCCGGTTTCACAAATTGAGGCAAATGAGGAAGTGCCTTAAACCTGCATTCTATCTGAATTCCGCTGGGGGCGATGTGTCGGGTTGCAAAAGAGCTTGGATTCTGTAGAAGTCTATGAGAAATTGAGCCACTTCTCACTTGGATTTATTACTTTAGTAAACACTTTCATAATGGCTATATGGT